>JAECWS010000157.1:0-74694 GCA_018150905.1 Drosophila ambigua | reverse complement strand
ACACAGGATATAAATTTTTTTCGACTTTTCCTGTGTTCTTAAATCAAAATTTCGTTAAAAATACCGCACAAAAATCATCATTTTTGCTTTTCAATGCTTCATACTTCCCAGACGGTAAGCTGAAATCACAAAATGTTTGGGCTTAACTTCTAGTTGTTTTAATTATCTTTTCTTCTTTCACTGGCAGAAAAACGAACCCAATAACTATGCGAAAGCTGAACATTGCTAGAATCTTTCTTAGCCGCCCACAAAGCTTCCACAGTCCCGCCTCCCAGTCGCTGGCATAGCCCTCGTTGATCGAGTAGATCTTTCCCTTATCGGGCACACGCATATTGAGCTCGGTGAGGATGAACTCGCCGATGGCCAATGGATCGTAGGTGAATTTCTTCTAGAACTCATTTCTTGGAACAATATGCTTTTCGTTTGAAACATTCGTTTTAATCTACTTGTGGATTATGGAATCAATGAGTCATTAAAAAAATTCGTCTGTATTTTCCCATTACAATTTACTATCACTTCACAACGGAAGTATAAATACCTCTGCGAAACTGTGCTAACGGCAGTTCTTTTTTAGATTGCATTCAGAGAAGTAAAACCAATGCGGCATTCCATTGTGTTCATATTTTTGGCGATAACCTTTGGACGATCTCTGTCCCAGCATTGTGAGGTGCGTGAAATATTCCGTTTATTGATAGCAAAAATCCCAAGAACATGTCGGTGATCACCAATAGGTGGATGAATCTCAACACGAGTGCGGAGGCTACTGTTACGGAGCTGTGAAACCGGTCCTGGAGTACCTCGCCATCCTGCAAAAGCGAGTGGAGTCCTGTGAGGCCAAGCAACCTACAGACATACTCACGAAGTTCGCCCTAATGGACGAAAAGTTGGAGACTTTGTCAATCCAGCAGGATTTAGAAAAAAGATCAACGGCCATAACTCAGGAATTAGAGCTACAAGTGGCTGCCGGTCGGCAAGAAATGGTCGAACAGTTAGAGACTCTGCAGGGGCTGGAAAAGAGCTCACAGGAAAAATTTCATAAATTGGAGCAACAACTACGGGACTGCAGGAGTTGGGAAACAGTGCACAGGCAACAAGTGGCTGCCATTCGGCAAAAAATAGTCGAACAGATAGAGACTCTGCAGGGGCTGGAAAAGAGCTCACAGGAAAAATTTCATAAATTGGAAGAAAAATTTACGGGACGGCAGGAGTTGGGAAACAGTGCACAGGCAACAAGGTGGCTGCCGTTCGGCAAGAAATGGTCGAACAGATAGAGACTCTGCAGGGGCTGGAAAAGAGCTCACAGGAAAAATTTCATAAATTGGAAGAAAAATTTACGGGACGGCAGGAGTTGGGAAACAGTGCACAGGCAAAAAGTCAGGAATTAGAGCTACAAGTGGCTGCCGTTCGGCAAGAAATGGTCGAAAAGATAGAGACTCTTGGTAAACAGATGGCGATCCATCAAGAGTTTGAAAATAAATCAGGGGAAAAGTTTCATAAATTGGAGCAACAACTACGGGACTGCAGGAGTTGGGAAACAGTGCACAGGCAACAAGTGGCTGCCGTTCGGCAAGAAATGGTCGAACAGATAGAGACTCTGCAGGGGCTGGAAAAGAGCTCACAGGAAAAATTTCATAAATTGGAAGAAAAATTTACGGGACGGCAGGAGTTGGGAAACAGTGCACAGGCAAAAAGTCAGGAATTAGAGCTACAAGTGGCTGCCGTTCGGCAAGAAATGGTCGAAAAGATAGAGACTCTTGGTAAAGAGATGGCGATCCATCAAGAGTTTGAAAATAAATCAGGGGAAAAGTTTCATAAATTGGAGCAACAACTACGGGACTGCAGGAGTTGGGAAACAGTGCACAGGCAACAAGTGGCTGCCGTTCGGCAAGAAATGGTCGAACAGATAGAGACTCTGCAGGGGCTGGAAAAGAGCTCACAGGAAAAATTTCATAAATTGGAAGAAAAATTTACGGGACGGCAGGTCTGGGAAACAGTGCACAGGCAAAAAGTCAGGAATTAGAGCTACAAGTGGCTGCCGTTCGGCAAGAAATGGTCGAAAAGATAGAGACTCTTGGTAAACAGATGGCGATCCATCAAGAGTTTGAAAAGAAATCAGGGGAAAAGTTTCATAAATTGGAGCTACAACAGGCATCCAATCGTAAGGAAATAGAAACAAAACTTAAAAATTTCGATCTCTTCAAAAGAATAGGTACGAAATACTATTATATAGAAGATGAAAGAACGAACTGGCAGGGTGCCCTGAATAAGTGCAATGAGATGGGGGCCCATTTGGTGAGTCTGCAAAGCGAGGATGAGTTGAAGGCACTCCGTAGTTTTCTGAAGTCGGACCACATCTATTGGATAGATCTGAACGATATAGAAACAGAAGGCGAGTATATTTCGGCCACTACTGGTAGCAAGGGAACCTTCTTCCACTGGCTCCAAAACGGACCCTATAACTTTGAGAAGGGTGAGCATTGCGTCGAGCTAAATACATACCTAAAGGGCAAGGAAGGTTGGATGATAAACGTACCATGCAGTCATTCTCATGACTTTATCTGTGAGATGAATTTTTGATTGTGGATTTTGATGATATTAGAAGTTTTGTGAAACGCGCAACTCAATAAAAAGAGTGGAAAATTTACTGTGGGTGTGAAAATGAATCATTTAGTTGGGAAGTCACCACGAATAGAGCGAAATACAAAACTAATATCAAATGCACTTAGAGCACTACGAGTGGGCGCATCCACCAAATGGCAAGTGCCCGCCTTGACCCCAGTGCGGCAATACGGTAAGTACCAGCAAAACACTCTCGAAGCATATTTCATAACATAGCCGAGCCCGGCACTTGCTTGCAGCTGCGCCGCCCAAAAGATTCTACAAGAAGACCTCTGTGCTGTGCACTGACGGTGGCTACGAGGTGGTGCTGGATCACAGAAAGCTAAAGACACCAAAGGGCTCACCATTCACGGTGAAAAGCGAACCGCTGGCCATTGCCGTGGCCACGGAATTCGACGGCCAGAAGGAGCACATCGAGAGATCGCGCATGCACATATCGGCGCTGTGCTTCACAGCCATCGATAATCCCAATAATCTGAACAAACTGGATTGTTATCTACGGTTTGTGGCTGAACTTATAATAAAGTTCCGGCCAACATTCGTGGTTCTGAAACTGCAAGTCTCCAGAGGTATCTGCAGAATGGCAGGGTCATCCGCCTCCTCAACGTCCGCCTTGGAGCCGAGGAAGATGGGGCTGCATTCATGTATCTTCTTGGGGACAATGTAAGGGATGCTAGTCAAGCCGCTGGCCTGCGGACTTTGTGGCCGGGTAGATGAAGATGCCGCCGTATTTGATGGTGCGATGGACATCGGCCACCATGGAGCCCACGTCCCTTGCTGGGATCCTTCTTGGCCGCCACATAGTTGAACACTCCCGCCTCCCAGTCGCTGGCCCTCGTTGATCGAGTAGATCTTTCCCTTATCGGGCACACGCATATTGGGCTCGGTGTGGATGAACTCGCCGATGGCCAATATATCATAGGTGAATTTATTTTAGAACTCATTTCTTGGAATAATATGCTTTTCGTTTGAAACATTCGTTTTAAACTACTTGTTGATTTTGGAATCCATAAATCATTAAAATAATTCGTCTGGTTTTATTTCTTAATTACGTGTATTTTCCCATTTCAATTTACTATCAGTTCACAACGGAAGGAACGGAAGTATAAATACCTCTGCGAAACTCTGCTAACGGCAGTTCTTTTTTAGATTGCATTCAGAGAAGTAGTACCAATGCGGCATTCCATTGTGTTCATATTTTTGGCGATAACCTTTGGACGATCTCTGTCCCAGCATTGTGAGGTGCGTGAAATATTCCGTTTATTGATAGCAAAAATCCCAAGAACATGTCGGTGATCACCAATAGGTGGATGAATCTCAACACGAGTGCGGAGGCTACTGTTACGGAGCTGTGAAACCGGTCCTGGAGTACCTCGCCATCCTGCAAAAGCGAGTGGAGTCCTGTGAGGCCAAGCAACCTACAGACATACTCACGAAGTTCGCCCTAATGGACGAAAAGTTGGAGACTTTGTCAATCCAGCAGGATTTAGAAAAAAGATCAACGGCCATAACTCAGGAATTAGAGCTACAAGTGGCTGCCGTTCGGCAAGAAATGGTCGAACAGTTAGAGACTCTGCAGGGGCTAAAAAAGAGCTCACAGGAAAAATTTCAAAAATTGGAAGAAAAATGTACGGGACGGCAGGAGTTGGGAAACAGTGCACAGGCAAAAAGTCAGGAATTAGAGCTACAAGTGGCTGATGTTCGGCAAGAAATGGTCGAAAAGATAGAGACTCTTGCTAAACAGATGGCGATCCATCAAGAGTTTGAAAAGAAATCAGGGGAAAAGTTTCATAAATTGGAGCTACAACAGGCATCCAATCGTAAGGAAATAGAAACAAAACTTAAAAATTTCGATCTCTTCAAAAGAATAGGTACGAAATACTATTATATAGAAGATGAAAGAACGAACTGGCAGGGTGCCCTGAATAAGTGCAATGAGATGGGGGCCCATTTGGTGAGTCTGCAAAGCGAGGATGAGTTGAAGGCACTCCGTAGTTTTCTGAAGTCGGACCACATCTATTGGATAGATCTGAACGATATAGAAACAGAAGGCGAGTATATTTCGGCCACTACTGGTAGCAAGGGAACCTTCTTCCACTGGCTCGAAAACGAACCAAATAACTTTGGGAACGGTGAGCGTTGCGTCGAGCTAAATACATACCTACATTGCCAGGAAGGTAGGATGAACAACGCACCATGCAGTCATTCTCATGACTTTATCTGTGAGATGAATTTTTGATTGTGGATTTTGATGATATTAGAAGTTCTGTGAAACGCGCAACTCAATAAAAAGAGTGGAAAATTTACTGTGGGTGTGAAAGAGAATCATTTAGTTGGGAAGTCACCACGAATAGAGCGAATGACATCTCGAAAAAGAGATCAAAAGAGATAATTTTTAAAAACCGTTGCAGTGCCGAACAATTTATTGCTTGTTTTGTGTATTAACGCCTCTCAAACTCATTTTTGTGTTTCAAGTATGAGTTCGATATAAATATCGATGCAACTATCACTACATGTGCCAGGTGGCGCTGTACATTTATTTCTATACTATCGCGCGCTCTATCTCGTTACACAATACTAGGCCATTACCGATAGGCACTTCTCGATAGTCACCACTAAAATCAGGTTAAAACGCTTTAAAACGCTTATTTTAAATAGAAATGAATACAAAACTAATATCAAATGCACTTAGAGCAATACGAGTGGGCGCATCCACCAAATGGCAAGTGCCCGCCTTGACCCCAGTGCGGCAATACGGTAAGTACCAGCAAAACACTCTCGAAGCATATTTCATAACATAGCCGAGCCCGGCACTTGCTTGCAGCTGCGCCGCCCAAAAGATTCTACAAGAAGACCTCTGTGCTGTGCACTGACGGTGGCTACGAGGTGGTGCTGGATCACAGAAAGCTAAAGACACCAAAGGGCTCACCATTCACGGTGAAAAGCGAACCGCTGGCCATTGCCGTGGCCACGGAATTCGACGGCCAGAAGGAGCACATCGAGAGATCGCGCATGCACATATCGGCGCTGTGCTTCACAGCCATCGATAATCCCAATAATCTGAACAAACTGGATATGGTCAACTATCTGTTGAACTATATGCCCACCGATACGGTGCTCTTTCAATATGATGTAAGATTACAGGCAGAAAATTCCACGGTTGTGGCTAACAATTGGAATGCTTTCAGGATGAGCAAGATCTGAAGGATTTGCAGAAAAACGAATGGGATCCCGTGATTGGCTGGTTCAACCAGCGTTTCGAGACGAATCTACAGAAAACCATGAACATCACACCGCCCCAGATAAGCGAGGCGGATAAGGTGAAGGTGGCGAAACATTTTCAATCCTTCAGCTTGGATACGCTGCACGGTAAGCTCCGCAAATACATATGTGTGGGGAAAACTGCATTGATATGTGATCTCCTTCGCTTAGGTTTTGTATATGCTGTGGATACATTGAAGTCAATTATCCTGGCGTGTGCCGTCATAGAGCAAATGCTGCCCGTGGAAAAGGCAGTGGCACTCGCGCGCCTGGAGGAGGAGTATCAGATAAAGTTCTGGGGACGCGTCGAATGGTCGCACGATCTGAGCCAGCAGGAGCTGCAGGCGCGTCTGGCGGCCTCGGTGCTCTTTGTGCATCTCAACTGTTCCGAGAACTTTGTTAAAGAAAAGCTGATACTATAAATCAGAGCAAACCATTCCTGAAAATTCTCATTATTTGGAACCAAAGCCTCAACCCAAGTCCCAAAATTTTGTAGTAATTTAATTGTTCCTGTTTTGTGTGTGTGTGTGGCATGTGGCTGAAAGCTGAAAGGCAACACTGCAATGGCAATGGCGGTTTCCAATCACCACATTGCGCTCAGCTCTGAGGAATATGCTGCGGTTATTCATACGCTGAGGACAATCAAAACCACCGATGACCTACACAAGACCTATAGACCTGCACCAATTCCTCCGATACCAAAAAAAAAACCAACATCCATTTTGAAAAACAGACAAGTCGACGATTTAAGCAATCAAAACGGCAATCAGGGGGGCGAAGCTGCAGCAGAGAGCCAGCACAACAATTGCACACCTTCCCAATGGCAGCCTGTTGATTTCACCACAGTTATAAGAGCAAGCACCAGCATATTAAATTTAACATTAAACCACGATGAGGGTTCTGCAACAACCATCAAAGGACTGGGGCATGACAATGCTGTGCAGGAGCTCTACAATGGTACGAAATCCGTGAGCAGCAGCTCCAGCCTCGACGATAATCAAGCAAAGGATGTGCCCAATGCCCAACAACGCATTGCTTCAGGGCGCAATCCATTTAGTAAATATTCGAATAGCCAATGCAAATTGTATAAATGTAAAGGTAAGTGGAACGTGGGATAGATCTGAGGGCCGCCCCATCTGCACACCCCATAGCCAACACTTGTGTCTCCTCCAATAGCTGGCTGCAGAAGCGACAGGGCGTGCTATGCCACAGATCCAGAAACCGAAAGCTTTGCGAGACCAGAACAGAACCAGGTATATGCAGAATCAGATGTCTATCGCGGAGCTCAAGAGGACGCTGTCTTTGGCGGAACTCAAGCTAACGCTGTCTACCGCGAAACCCAAGATGAGCCTGTCTATCGCGGAGCTCAAGATGACGCTGTCATTGGCGGAACTCAAGCTAACGCTGTCTACCGCGAAACTCAAGATGAGCCTGTCTATCGCGGATCTCGAGACAACCCTGTCTATCCTGCAACTCGAGAAAGCCAAAGCTTTGCCGAAGCAGAACCCTACCGTGGAGGCTCACCAAAATCGCTGGAAAACTCCGACTATCGCGAGTCGTCGCCACAGCAAAAGCCTGTCTACCATTGCGGCTTGCCCAAATTGCAACGAAACCCCAACTATGCCGAGTCGCAACAGGACCCTGTCTACCATGGCGGCCTGCTGCAGCGAAGTCCAGCCTATCCGGAACCAGAGCCCAGCCATGACTTTGCCGAATCGGACAGAAAAACAGATCATTACAATGAACACAACAATTTGAAATACTTCCCCAGCATTGACACTGACTATCACGACGAATCATTGGTGAAGACGCAGTCCTATGACCCCCATACGCTCTACTGTGAGTGCAGCCAATGCCCCAATCCGAAGGATTTCCAGTTCGATCCGTACAAGACTTACAGTGCGGCATCCAATGCAAATCCAGAATCATATTCAAATGCACTTGGGGTACCAAGCCGCCGTTCGGAAGTGTCCGAACCCCGTAACGATGAGCAGCCAGTGCCAAAGCATGAAGGGCAAACAGACGCTGCTGGTCAGCCTTTGTATTATTGCTATCCGAAACCCAATTACGGCACAATGAATGCCAGCTCTCTTGCGGATGACAATCCCTCCACAAAGAGTGGCGGCAGGGCAAAGACCAGAGGCAGGAAGAGGCCTTCCAGTGCTCAAGCGGGTTCCAGCACCTCTGGCCTTAATCTGGCCTTTCCGGATTCCAGTGGCTCGAATTACTCTCAAAATCAAAACGCTGGCTCCAGTTGCCCGCAAAATCCTAACGCTGGCTCCAATTGCGTGGATGTGGAGAGCTTCCTTGCCAATTGCAAGAAGTTCCCCGCACAATGTTGCGATCCCTGTCAGGGCTGCTGTCCGGGATTCCCACCTCCTTGCTTGGGCTGTTGTCCCACCAGCAGTTGCAGCGCCCCAAAGAGTGCCTGCAACAACACCAATGAATGCTTCTGCATGGGCTATGTATACGACATGCTGCAGGATAAATCGGTGTATGCCGTGGACTATCGGCCGGCTGTGTGTGGCGGCAACAATTTCCAACACTTTTCCAATGGGAACAGTTGCCGCTGCGCAGATCTGCCGGTGGGCGGTGGTTGTGGAACCTGCTGCAATGATTGTTCCTTTGGTTGCGGCTTCGCGACGGAACAGCCAACATGCTGTGGTGCTCGTCAGACGCCTTGCGGTGCTGGTCAACCCGCCTGTCAGTCAGCCTGCTTGTATCCACTGGCCCGCCTCAGGTGAGCAATCCACAATCATCTTTTGTTGTTGAACTCGATTTGATGCGTTAAATGTCTCTCCTTAGTCCGGGCTACTGCAACTCCTATCCATGCGGTGGATATACGAGCTATTGCATGTAGCCGGGCATCACTTCAGGCCCAGATCGCTGCAGAAAATCCGCCCTAGCTATGGAAAGATAAAGCATCAATAGGAATATTAACTCAAATGGGGAATATATCTCTCTATTATATTTATATACTAAAAAATATGCAAAAATAAATATATACTCATCTGGGAACATCAGCTGGCCTTTAATTAAATTTTGTCTCGTAGATGGGCTCCAGTCTGTGTCCTGAATGAGCTTCTATGTGTTCCTTAACATCTTGAAAGTCGGGCATTTTTCCCAGTACAAAGCCTTCTCCACAGATCTTTTGACTGCAAATGTTTGGAGAATTTGAAGCGAGCTTCCACGCATCTAATTACTGAAATTGAAAAACCAAAACACAATAATTAATAATACAAATTAAATTTCTAAATAAGAGTTAAATATTTAAAATTTAAATTTTAAATATCCCATTTTTGACCACACATTTAATGCACAAAATACAAAATCTCACATTTTACACGATTTAATTGTCGCACTTTTTGTAGTGGGATCTTTTTTTGTTTTTATTTTTTATTACAAAATATTGCATTGACATTTTACGTTTTTGTTGTTGTTGTTGGTTCCATTCTTGAATTTCAATTATGTTCCATTCAAACAAAAACAGTATATGAAATGATATATTTACTATGGGATGAGTTTATGGATATAATATACTCGTAGTAGCAAAACAAACCAAACATCAGACACACAAGTAAAACTTTGTTCTCTGTTTTAATGTATGCTTAATTTTGAGCACACTTTTCACTAGTTAAGCGGAGTACTTAAGTAGAAAAATATCTATCATTGGATCGAAAGGCTCCCAAACTTGCTCCCTCCTTGTTTTTTGTGGTTTCTTTTTGTTTGAGTTTTGTTTTTGCTACTGGAAATTATAAATTAATTTTGATTTGATTTGTCGCTTAAATAATTGCATTTAACTATGGGTAAACATTGTATTGATATTTAGTTGGAGCATTTCTTTCTTTTCGTTATTAAATTAACAGTTTTAACTATTTTTTGCAATTTATTTTTAGTTTTAGTTTACATTTACGGACAGCAGCAGGAAGAAAGGGCAAAAGGTCGGGTTGGGTCGGCCTGTTCTTGGTAATCGTGATTAGGTTTTGAAGGAAATCAATTGTAAGTTTTAGAATTAAAAATTAATTTAAGTTCTTCATTACACAAGATTTAAAATATATTTAAAATATGAAACAAAGTAAAATACAACGGGAAAATAATGCCTGACGCTAAAAATTCATTTAAAATCATAAAAACAATGTTGTGATATAATTTTATATTCAAGATCCTTTGATACACAAACATCCCAATCACGATTAACCCTCATTTTCTATCTCTTCAAGTTCCCTTTAAGCCCTTTACTTTGAAGTTTGTTTATTTACGGATTGTTGTCTCTCTCATCTCATCTTCTGCTGGTATACAGAATTTAATTTAAATTGGAATTACATTGGTATCTCCTTTTCTTTTGTGTTTTGTTGCTGGTGGGTTGTGGGGGTCTGGAAGTACTTTTACATTTAACATACACACACACACGCACACACATGCATATATATATATACACATACATATGCCGGAAGGGGCTATACATATATCTGTCTAACTAAAGATATACATATGCAAAAAATTAATTAATGTAGTTATTTTTTATCGCTTTTATATGTTTTAAATCCTGTTGCAGGATTTGCTTCAGCTATTTAAGTAAAGTTTACACAAATAATAATAATTATGATAATTGTAACGGAGAAACTAATACAACGGAAATAAACTAAGATGCAAAATCTGGAAAAATATAAATTTAATTTATGTAGTTATGGGTGTTGGGGTTTTGTGTGTTGATTTTTTTATGCAACATATAGCATCACTGGAATAGTCTGTCTGTTGGCTGCCAACCTGCAGGCAGGCTGCAAGAACAATCACCTGCCTGGCATTTTGTTTTGTTTCGAGTGGTCTTTTTGTTTTCATGTATGTATATAGTTTTGTGGCCATATCTGGCTAAAGATATATGTTTATGACATATATCTAAATATATATATATATATATATATGTAGTTTATAAGTAGACATGTGTGAAATTGCACTAAAACTAAATGCTACAACATTTAAAAATTGAACATCCATTCGGACTCCATTTACATACAAAGAGTTATACATATATATACTATATATACATATATATATTTATAGAAAATTCTAGCAGCTCTTCTTCCTTCTTCGTGTATCAAACCAAATCGGTTTTGGCATTTCTTTTTGTTCATTTATAAAATAGTTTTATATAAGGTTTTTTTATGTATATAAAAAAAGTCGCTAGCTGCTTAAACTAAATTTAAATTTGATTTTGCATTTTTTTTTGTTACTGCCTTTTGTTGTTGTTGTTTATAGTAATTTTTTAAATAAATTTTCTTAGTCTTTTCATTTTCCATT
The DNA here is from genome assembly GCA_018150905.1 of Drosophila ambigua. Taxonomy (NCBI): domain Eukaryota; kingdom Metazoa; phylum Arthropoda; class Insecta; order Diptera; family Drosophilidae; genus Drosophila; species Drosophila ambigua. The sequence continues at coordinate 63,516 of JAECWS010000157.1, read as the reverse complement.
GTGTGCTTTAGTTTACTCTATACATAAGTCATCGGTATATATATCGTTCATACATATATAGCGAAAAACGTTATATACTTTTTTCTCTCTTCTCTTTTCTTCTTACTGGAAAACTCAAAAGCCAGCAACAAACAGGGGGAATCACGCGCATGGGGCGATTTCCGACACAACCTCCCAGCATATGGCATTCATTATATATATATCAAAATACATGTATAATTCGTGTATAAAAATTTTGGCAATTTTGCGCATAGTTTTTGGGGTTCAATCAATGCTTGAGGGAGGGTTCGGGATCGGGGGGTGGCTCCGTTTGCGGCGACGCCTGCTGTTGTGGCTTTGGGTTTTTTTTAGGCACATGTTTTCAGAGCTTATAGGTAGAGCACTTAACCCTACAATAGATATATCTAATACTAAATATGTAAAACGTTGTCGCTGTCCACAATTGTCAATGTTCTCCGCGCAACAGCTCCATCAGCAGATTGAAATCAGCTCCATCGCGTGTCTTGATCGTCAGCATTTCTTTGCCCAGCTGTTGGCGCAGGGGATTTGCATTAGATCTTCTCTTACTTGAAAGTGTGTGCCAGTTAAAGACTCACCTGACAGGTGCGCTGCAGGTCGGGTATGCGCAGCAGCAGCTCCCCAAACTTTGAGGGCGTATCCGGATAGTGGGCCAGCGTGTAGGCCTGCAGCCCCTGCAATGCCTTCTCCTGGCACTCGCGTACTTTCACCGCCTCATGCAGCTCTGTGGTATCTGTTGGATGGATCAGTATTAGATCGGGCTTGATTTCTGTGGCTTTCCTGTGTGGCTTACCTGACTGCAGCAGCACTATCACCTTCATGGCAACATATTCGTAGCGATCCACGCGCAGCCGCCTCAAATGATCCGTCAGATTGAGCATGCGTTCGATGCAGGTCTAAAAGGAATCAATTGTTGAAATGGGAATTACTTTTATGGGTTGTTAAAAAGAAAACATAATTTAAATTAAAGAAAATCTACTCATACTGGGAGCAAATGCTGCCCAAGCAAATATGTTATAATATTTCCCTAATTTTTTCTGATTTCCGAAACATAAAAGCGAATGAAAACCGTCCAAAATTATGCGAATTTCCATAAGATTTCGTTGTAAACTGAAGTATTAATAAGATGAGCAGCACAACAAAAATAAATAAATTAAAGAAATTACTGAATTAAAGCTCTGATTGATTGAACAATAGAGAGAGAGAGAAGAGGCAGCTAATATTCGTGGGAATGTTATTGCAAAGACTCATATAAGAGCTTTAAATTCGTATAAAATGGAGCAATAAAAAAATTCTCATATAAATTAATCAGAAATATATTCAAAAAAATGTAAAATAAAGTATAAAAAAATGTTTGGCGTATAAAAATGAATATTCTTAGAGGAAAACTCTATTAAAACTACCCGAAACTGTACTTATTAGTATAATATTTAATTGTCTGTTGATATTCGAATTGAAAAATACTTTCTATGGTTCTCTCTGTCTCTCTGTTTGATTTGTTTTTGACAGTCTCTTTTCCTCTCTCTGATTGCTTAATGGTGACATTCCGAAACATTCTAAAATATTCCTCAAATCTATTGTTAAGCCATAAAATCTTCACCTATTGATATGCAACTTCCTCAACAAATTAACTATAAATATAATAATTGTTTATAGTACAAAAGCCCACACACACCTGAAGACCATTCGTTTTGGCCTGTGATAGTGTTATCTTTCTGCCTTGTGACATCTTTATCTCCCCGGGCGTATCAATCGACCGAAAACAGCACGAGAAGAGCAACAGTTCGCACCACGAATTGATGAGCAGACAAATTTGATCATCAATCTGAAATGGGGTAAAGGCGAAAGCCATTAATTATAGTGGCTGCAATCTATGCCAAAATACGCACCGAAATGTTCTTAAAAAGTGGAAGACTCTTGCACCATTTGACAATCTTGTAGAGGCGATGATCGGCCACATTGCAGAGATGTGCAATCAGATCGGGATTGGCATTCTCGCCATTGGATGAGAGACCAGCACTGGCCAGCAGTGGATTGGTCAATTGTTGCTGCTGATGCTGCTGCTGTTGCTGTTGCTGCTGCTGTTGGTGGTTCTGGTGTGCCGTTGATGCCACAGACGACGACGACGACGATGATGAGGAGCTGCCACCAGTGGCAAAGGCGGACAAGGGCTGATTGATGCGGGCCAGCTCTGCATCGGTGTACTGCCAAAGATGTTCAACATCCATGATTTCCTATAGCCAGCACGAAAGAAAAGCATTAATTGGGGGTATATCTGTGGAAATTATCTGTGTAGAAACCCACCTGCAATAGCGTTGGAATACTGCTCGCTCTTAGCGTCTTGGACTCGTTTTCCTCCGTTTTGATGGATGCTCCCCCCAGACTGGGACTCGCTGGCAGCGATGTGGACCCCGAGTAGCCATTCATCTGCTGTTGGAGTCTCTGCTGTTGATGCTGATGCTGATGATGTTGCTGGTGCTGATGCTGGTGCTGATGGTTGGCCGCTGATGCTGCGGCAGCTGCTGCCGCCGCCTGATCGGGACTTAAGAGCGGACTCAGCATGGAATTGGGCAGCGTGTAGGAGCATTGGTAGGTGGAGCGACCGCCACGGGTGCGATCCTCGCGTATGGCCTCCAGTTTCATGCCCTTCTGCAGGCACTTCTCGAACCGGCAGGCGGGGCATTTTTTGCGCGTGGAAATGCTCACCTGGCAGGGACCGCCGCGTACGCACACATAGTTCTTGCGATTCTGGACGGTGCGCTTGAAGAAGCCCTTGCAGGACTCGCAGGAGAAGATGCCGTAGTGGAAGCCACTGATCTTATCCCCGCAGATCGGACAGGGGGAGTTGATCAGCTGCTGGCGGGAGATGCCAGCCGGCGAGGCGGGCAGCGAGCCCGATCCCAGCGGATCCATGGAGCCACTGGAGGCAGAGTCCATGCTGAGATTTTGTGCCGACTCCTGGCTGCAAGAGCCACCGCCACCGCCAACCGATCCGCCCGTTGGGGAGGCCTCCACCTTGAGCGGCCTGTACAGCAGCCCGTGATGATGCACACCATTCCCGTAGCTGCTGCCTGCTCCGTTCACTCCCGCGGAGCCGCTGCCCGGATACATGGCGCCCGCTGGTGGGGCGTGCCGCGCCTGAATCGGCGAGTGTGTCGGACTGAACTCCGAGCTGTAGCTGTAGCAGCTGCTGTGCGAGGCATCGCTGTTGTTGCGACTCAGCGACGGCGTGTATGGGGCATGCCGCGACGTCAGCGGCGACTGCGACGGTGAGCTGTGGGTGTAGACGGAATGTATGGCAGAGTCGGGACTGGGATTCGCCGGCAGCGGCAGGTGTCCGCCGCTGTTCGACTTGTTGCGCGTCGTCAGCAGCGGCGAGTTGTTGTCCCCCAGCGGGGGCTCATACTTGAGATTGATCGGATCGCTCTGGGTGGGCGCCAGCTTCAGCTTGGCGGGACCATTGCAGCTGGACACCGGATAGGCGTTGCTGCGCGGATGCTGCAGCTCTCCGGCAATGTTCTCCAGCTCCGTTTTGATCGGTTGCATCGTGGGGCAGGTGGTGGACGCCGCCTGAATGGGCGTGGACGTGGTGGTGGTGCACAGCTCACTCTTGATCACCGTCTCTGTTTCCATCAGCTCTGCCCCGCCGCTGCCGCTGCCACTGCCACTGACGCCGTTCTCCTCGGGTTCACTCAGTTCTCCCTCCCAGGACATGGGCCGTGGCCCGTTCTTGTCCGCCGCTCGCCGGCGCACCTTCAGGTTCTCGATATTCGTGAGTTCCGCCTCGGAGTCGGACTCCTCCTCCTCCTGCTGGTTGTGCGGCTGCCCACTGAGCGGTATCCTTAGGCTGCCATGATTATAGTTGGCGATGACCGGCACCAGATTGCCATTCGGCGTGGGCAGCTCCTCCAGTTCACATTTAATATTCGTCACGGACACATTGTGACGCGATGACGTCGACGTCGTCGTGGTGCTGCTGCTGCTGCTGGTGCACATATTCACGGGCAGTTGATAGCTGCCCGTGCCCCCCATTGGGGCACTCTGCTGCTCAGCCTTAATGCTAGACATATTCGGCATGGCTGCTGTCAACTTTTGCTGCACTTATCGGGGCATCCACTTCGAATGGATTTGCAAGTGGAGGGGGATTTCCGTTTCCTTCCTTCCTTCCTTATCAAAATATTCTATATAGTATCAAAAAGACTTTTGTTTCTCAATTGTGCAATTTGTAAAAATTGGAGAGATGTCGTTGATGCAGTTCCATTGTGTTGTAAAACTGAAAATATTTAAAAGTGAGAGAGGGAATTATGATTATTATGGGGCTTATGTTAATTTAATTCTGTAGATAATATTTAAAATTATAAATATAAAAAAATAAATAAATTCATTCTTAATAAACAAATTTATAAGAGATTTATTTAAATAAAAACTTTTTTTAAGAAAAAAAATTTAAATTCTTTATTAATTAATTTATTCTTAAAAAAAAAACCTTTCTGTCGAGGCACACAGAATAAACTATTAGCCATATAATTTATGAGCATTGGTTATGGAAACCCTCTTATGAGACATTATCTGACTATTTTTTTTTAATTCAAAGAAATAAAGACTAAAAATAAAATAACTAAAATAATGGTGAAACAAGATAGTTGAGCATGAATATCCATAGCTGCACCGACTCTTAGATACCAAATCCGATTCCCAGGAATTGTTAAAATTTAAATTTTAATAGTCTACCTCATAGTTTTGGAAAATTCCCCATTTACGTATGTTAATTAAATAAAAGGTTCTTCAACCTTTTGGCAATGAGTCATTTATGGATACTGCCGCCCCTGCTGGAGATTTGCTTGGCAACAAGCACAAAGACAGAGAACCGCTACTTATTTAGGATCTGAACAAACCCCGACGACAACAATAGGGTCAATGCTACCACTTATCCATCCATATCCACATCCACCCACCCTGAAGCGACCTTGGCCGGAGCGAGCCCCGAGAGCATCCAACGAACGAGGCGGCCACTTATGTTAATTGAGGTTATGCCGTGGCAGAGCACACGAACACACACACACACACACACACGCAACCACACATCACACACCCGCTATGCGCTCTCTCTCTCTCGCTGGTGCGTGTATTATGTTCATTCAATTCTTATCAGCAGCTCTACCTCACTCTCTTTGTCTCTCCCCATCTGTGGCCTGTTGTTTCGCTCTCTTGTTTGGGTCTCCCACTTGAACAATAGCTTAAGCAGTACACAACTATGGGCAATGGGCAATGGCCAGCAGCCCAACGAAAAATGTCAACGACCCAACAATGGGAGGAGGAGGCGGGCGATGGATAGCGAAGTGGAGAGAGAGTGGGAACTGGGGAGAGGCGCAAAAGCCGATGGAATTATAATAAATTTAGGGTACATTAACCCAACGACGGCACGCAGCATTTCTATGGCATGGCACACAACACAGGGCCAAGGGCGAGGCCACACCTGGAAACAAAGGGTGTGCGGGTGCGGGTACTAAATGCAGGGGTGTTGCCAACGGGGAAAAGGTCCCTGTATGGAAAGGACTTCTTAAATGCTTCCATTGACATTGGCTAAAACTTAACATTTTTGTAAAGTCTATCTGTAAAAAACTATTATTTAAAATTAAATTGAATTCAAAATTTTAAAAAGTCCTGCGTATCCCAATGCATGTAACAGATTCCTAATTAAAAGTCTGCTTTTTTATGCACTTAAAAAATGTACAAAAAGATTTTACAATATTCCCCCTTACAGAACATTACGCCCACGTTTAACTAAAAATCTTTTAAGATGTGTATAATTACCACTGAAGTTGATTTCTCCAATTGCGAAAGAATCAATAATTTAAGGATATTACAGAATCCGACAAGAACGAACCCGCACGACCCCTAAAATGGGGAAAACAAAATTCTTTGTTTAGCCAAGTCAATTGCATGCAAAGAAACAGACAGCGTAGACAGAAGGAAAGAGAGAGAGAGAGAGCGGCGAGAGAGTGAGAGACGGAAATGGCGAGAGAAAGAACGAGTAAGAAGCGACGCGCAGAACGGGCAAAGGACGACCTTCAAATAATGTTGAAATTTGTACGCAAACGACCTTGCATACAACAACAACCACGACAACGAAAGCGACGGAGACGGCGACGACGACGAAGCAAAACCACGAAGAAGACGACGAAGGCAGCGCACACACTCACTCACACACACACACATAGGCATACACAAAGACGCAACACATGCGCGGACAGGCACGGCAGTCGAACGCCGCGGGGGAGACAAGCCGAAGAGAGGAGAGCGTGCAAAGCATGCGTCAGTTTTTTTTTGTTTGTTTTCTTTTTACACCCTTTGAGAAGGTATGATGATGCGAGCATTATTTGGAAGTGCAGCAAAGGAAGTCTCTTCGATCTATAATCCTACTTTGAATTAGCAAACGGATCGATTTAGTCTCGTCTGCTTCTAGGATATGATTTGGTTAGGGTATCAAACAGGGTATCAAAAGTGCGCTGCTAATCCCTCATTCTGGTTTTTTGTTCTTTTTTTTGGGTTAAGAAAGAAGAACAGAAACTATCATAGGCAGGACAGAGAGGAAGAGAGCAGCACCGAGAGAATTTAGCAGAAAAGAAAATAAACAAAAACTGTTTTATATTAAAGAGCCGCTCGCTCACTCGCTTACTCTCTCTCTCGCTCTCTCTCTGTCTTACTCAAATCAAGTATCGTTCTCAGCTGCAGTTGTGTGGGTGAGAGACGGAGCGTATGCTTGAGAGAGAGCAGAGTGGTGGTCAGCATTTGGATTTTTTTATTTATTTTTTTTTTTTTGCTGATATTTAAGTTTTTTTCTTTTTGGGTAAAATACCAAGAAGAGGGACGTGACTGTGGAGGGGGAAGGGCAACCAACTCAAGGGCCGACAACAAATGCAGCCAAGCGATTTTTGATGATGCCTTTTCCGCTCTACTCTGCTGCTCCTCTACGCTTCTCTCTTGTGTTCTGTTTCTGGTTTTTGTCTGGATAGAACTGTACCCCCACACACACACACACACACACACACACACACAGATGTCCGTATTGGAGTACGAGTACTTTCAGGCGGAAGTGTTATTGTACTTGGAGTACGTCGACGTATCCCCACGGGCATGAGTGTTGGTGTGGTGGTATCTGTGGGGGTAACGGTCCCATGGTTGATGGAATGCAAATTGAATGGACGACGATGTCGTTGGGTTTGGCCTTGGCTGGGGGCCACAGCTTCGAATGTACAAAATGAAATCCGTACAATGGGGCGTACAATGAAGCAGCTTGCCCCATGCACTTCCCCTGGGAGTACCACATTTTGTGGCGCAAAATTTATGTAAAATGACAGACCCAGGGACCCTCTTGCATGATGATTAACATCTCTTAGCCTTTTCACATTTAATGTTTCCTTTTAGTTGAAGCATAGAAATGTCCCCAGAGCGTGTTATCTCTCAGCTAACGCTAACTCTTTTCGGATCTCTAACACCCTCAACTATTTCCAGCTGACCAACAGCAACACCATTGACTGTCCAACACTATCTTGATGTTTGCAACACTCCCACTTAAATTTACATGAAACCTGGCTGCCTGCCTGCCTGCGCTCCACCGCTTATCGTTTGGTCAAGCCAAGTATGAGATCAGTGTACCTTCCAGGCATTGCAATTGCATTTGCATAGCCATGATCTAATTACGCTTACTTAATGGTATTATGTTCTTTGCTGGTGCCTGGCAATTAGCATTCCCCCATTCCCACTCCCATTCCTCCCCACTTCACCTGAGCCACTCTGAGACTTCTTGTAGCGCCGCCTATCGCATTACGTGGGGTTGGGGGGCGAGCCATGACATATTACGACAAGAACTGCATACCAAGAGATATTTCGAGTTGCATTGTTGCCGTCTTGCAATTTGACAAGCCCCTGAAATAAACCAAAAACGGCATACCACAGAGGCAGGCACAAGCGAGCGGACGGGGGAGTGGACTGGAGTTCAGTTCGGTTCGGTTCGGGCCAAGAGTCTGATGACCGAGAACTCGCTCTATAGACCAGACCGACACAACCGGGTTGGGCCTCCCATTCCAGTGTAGTTTGTACATGACTCCGACTTTGCTGTCTGTCGCTTATCGATTTTTATCAGCCTTTTGACTTTGACAGGCCATCGAAAGCAAACTTCAACGATACAGAAACAGAAACAAAATAACAAAAACTCCCTCGCTCTCTCTCTCTCTCCTTCTCGCTTGATCCGCTCAAAGCTTTGGCCAAAAAGGGGTTGACCTTCACAGTTCTTTTTTGTTGGTTCGTTCGTTCTGCGGAAATGCGCCCCCTAAAAAAGAGTACATCATCGCCTCCCTCCTCCATGCAGGTCTGTCGTCTGTCTATGAGAGAGCTATCTGTGGATAAAAATCCATGTCAATAATATTCATGACATTGACATGCTTTGTGGGGCATAATGCCCAAACGACAATGCCACACACACCCCCAGTCCACGGTCCGCAGTCCCCCCCAGAGTTCTTTTATTTATTTTTTTTGGTGGTGGATTGTTTTCCACACGTTGCATGGAAGTTTTGCTCACTGAATGGGGAACTTCGTTTCAATTATGCGTAACATGAAAGCTTAGGAAGAGTGAGAGAGAGAGGAAGAGAGAGCGGAGTGGTGTGGCGGAGGGTTTGTTCTTTGGGTTTTTGGGGATCTGCTTCTACGGTTAACGACTGCACAGCACCCCCACAGAAGGCTGCCTGCCCCCTTTGGGCTGCAGGGTTGCTGATAGGCTGCCCTAATTGGGGACAAAGGCATCCCCTATTGAATGGGCGGCAAGTGCTGGGGGCTCTCGGGTTCAACATTTTGTTAGCTTTGGTTGTGCGTGCGTGACCGGCGTAAAGGAGTTTGTGATTAATTCCCTAGAGGATGGTTTTTTGGGTGGAACAATGTCGGGTAGCAAATCGTTTCATTTTGGGCAGAAAGCTGGTCAAGCTATGGGAATATTTTTATATTAATACCTAAAATTTAGAGTCGTTTATGATGGCGAAAAGGAATCATAGGTTAAACTCAAGGGTCTCCTCTGTAACTTATTTTGGAACTTATACCATAATTATTTGTAACAATACGAAACATCTTTGAAAATAGAAGAAAACGTTGAAATTTTCTTGAAATAAAAAGCAGATCTTATATTTATGTTTATTGTAAATGTTTGAGTAATCTTTGCGTATTATACAAAAGAACCAATTTCGTACCACAATACACATTTGAAAATAGAGAAAATTAGAATGGAAATTTACTAGAATTCTATTTAATATCAATTAAAAATTCAGTGAAAAATAATCCTTTAAAAATAAAAAACATTCAAGTTCTTTACGTTTTACGTTTTAAAGATTAAATCAATAAAAGAAACTTTTTCCACGTAAATTCCGAATATCAAAATGTAATTAATATAAAATCCGAACAAGTAATTCTTTGCAAAATATCTTTCGAAATACCGTTTGCAGTATCCGCTATAATTACATATGTATTTACATAAGTAGCCACAAGCAGCCACCCACCCGCAACAGCAGAGCCGCGCCAACGTTCGAGTGTAAATCCCATCAAATGGTTGAAGCACATTCCACACAGCACAGATACAAACACAAACACACATTATAATCCTTAATGCTTGCATAACAGACAGAGAGGGGCCACAGAAGGCCAATTTGAGCTGCAGAAAATATGCAACATGCTTCCACAGGCCAGTCAGAGTCAGAGTCAGCTACAGATTTCAGATTCCAGTTACGAGGTGTTTTTGTGTGTGCTTTACTGTGCTGTGTACCTCCAACACCTTTCGCCAATTGCAAACAAAGAGCCCCAGACCCGATCCGGGTTATGTCTACGGCTATAGCACCATAACTGGTGGATACAGAGAGCAGTAAGAGGGGCAGAGAGGAGTAAGAGACACACAGGGAAATACTAGGGGAGTCCAACAATTGCAAATTGCATTACCTGGGCCAAAAGGGGGCAACACACATTTTTTCTCTCTGCCTGCCTGTGAGTGTGTTGCGAGCTTTTTGATTAATCACCTCGACCCGAGTGGTGTGGCATAGCAGGGTGGCAGTGTGGCAGGGGTTTGGGTGCGAGAATGAGGCAAATAGTGGGTACAGGGGAAAACATAGGCATGTCATTAGCATAATGTGCAACAGAAGTTGCCATATGGAAAATGGCAAACAAATTGCAAAACATTGTGCTGCACACACAAAACAACAAAAAAATAAACAAAAAGCCAACAGGTTAGACATGCCATAGATACAGTAACACATAAAATACAGTGTGCAAGAAGAGCCATGGGAATTTAGGGGAATATTTATATTAATTTATGAATTTCTAAAGATTTTTCAGTGCTCAAATATGTGAGAAAGTACTTTGAAATATTCGGCAAATAAAACACAGCTAGTCCTTACAACTTTTGTGGCCTATATTTTCTTACAGATACGAGATGGTTTCTACAACAAAAAAGGTGTAGCGGGTCATGCGGCAGCACTCCTCGGTCTTATATACGCGTGTAAAGAGCTTCTACTACAAGTAAATTATTATGCTGCAATCGCAAACCCCTTTAAAACTACTTCTATCAAGTCAGAAAACATGCCAATCGAATCCTTAATATTATCTACCATAAGGATATATCCTAACTACTCAAATAAGGCATAAAACCCACGTCGCTCAACCTTTCAAATAAAAATTATTTACTACTATTTTTAATTTATGAAACTTACTGTACCTGCATATATTTCTCTATATATTCTATCCACACACAACAGCGCACTTATGACATTATCCCATAAAGACCCGGATTGAAAACTGCGTGGTCGTTGTCAAGCGATTGAATGGCCAGGTTAGAGTTTCCACCTAATGCCATTTGCGGCCATTTAAGCTATGGAAAATTATAAATTATAAAAAATAATGTAGCCTATACATTCATACATATTTCTACATACATACATATGTGTATGTATTTATGTATGCGCAGACATTTGAAAGAACTTGATTTTCAACAGGTGCGTCGTCAGGTCTCGTCTCTTGTCTGGGCATCGGGCATTGAGCATCGATATGGCCACCGCTTCGTTTGTTTTCGCAGCAACAACACAGAAGGAGGGAAAACCGGTACAAGAAGTGCACTGGAAAAACTAATTTTAAGCAGAATTCGACTGCCTTTAAAGGCAGGATTGGCAACACAGGAGCATTTTTTATTCAAGAAGGTGGAAGGATAAGAAGTTGAGATGGTACTCTGAAAGGCGCCTCTCAACTGAGTGCCAAAATTGCCAGTAACAAGTAAATGTTGAATTCGAATAAGTCCAGAATGAGGTTGTAGGATGGAGATATATGCAGGATGGAGATATACATATGCTACTCTCTTAGGCATAATTTAATTTAATTGAGATGAGAGTTCTGTACACTCCTAAAGTATCATAATCATTAAATATTTTAACTGGAATTCCTCGACATATTTCCCTAATCAATTCTAATTCTAAGGCGTAGAAGGAAGGGGCTTCTACGCTTATTCTCGCAGTGCATTTGCACAGCAAAACTAAAACCAAATAAAACGAACAAGTTTTGTCGCACAGTCCTCAGGCAAGGCAACAAAACCAGAAGACAACTTTGTCAACGTCTCTCGCAAGCCGTGTGTCGAGTGTCGTGTGTGCTCTATGTGTGTGTTTCAGTGCAGCAGAGCCACCAAAGCCAGCAATCTAACCAATCTAACGACCCAGACACACTCCATGGACTGTGCTGTGCAACTGCAAAACTGCAGCCAACTGCATGGCCCCACAGCCGATCCACCTTCCAGACAACATTTTCGGGGCGTTGCAAGCCACAGTCTTCGGCTCTTCAAGTCTTCAGTTGTCGTCTGCATAACAATTATGGGTTTACCGTTCGACAAACAGGAAATGTTACGCTTGCGCACATTTTTTTTATTCTTTTTTAATTTTTTTTTTACGCTTTTTTAAGTTGCTTTTTGCATTTTTAATGGTTAGCGACACTCCCTGACGATTTCTTCATGTGCAGAACTTTGGCATCGCCTTCTGATGATTTCTCCTCTCCTTTCCTGTAATGATTTCTTCTTTTTTTTTTCCGTTGATGATGCCTTCTTTTTTCTACCTATGATGCCACTTCTCTTTCTCCAATGATTCCACCCATTGCCCTCCAATGTTTCCTTGTCTTTTTAGCTCCAATGATCCCCGCTTTCTCTCTGGGTAGCCCTTTAATAATTCCTTTTCTTTTACTCGCATAATTCCCCCTCGTTCTGTATGTCATCATTTTGTTGTGGGTTTATCAGGTTCGCGGGGCCTTCAACCCATCGTCGGAGTTCCGATTGCCGCACTATCAATATCAACAAAAGATAACACACACATGAAATGTGAGAGGATCGGCCACGGGCGAGTGAGTGGGAACGAAACACCAGACATCTCACAAAAAGTTTATTTATAAAAATTTGTTTTGGTTTTTTTTTTTCTTTTCTTATTAACTTGTTTCCAGCTGTTCCCGTTCCGTCGATTGCCGCCTCAAGGTCGTTTGCATTGTATATTTTTGTTCTAAATAAAAGTACAAACGATTGGGGGTTTTATATAATACATACATATAAGAAAATTTAATGCCCGGATCAACAGATATTTGTCCGCACACCATTCACCTTCTCCTGTGTTTCCTAGCAATATCTGAGTTATATTTACGATCGTAAATCACTGAGTGTTTCGATATAAAAAAAAACTGGTTATAATTTCTGTCTTTTCTTATATAATAAACACATTTTGGCCAAAACTAATGGCAGAGGGTTTTAATTTAATTAATATAAAATATACAAAAAATGAATTATTTATATGGCGGATTGCAAACAAGTTTGAAATCTCACAAGACATTTTTTTTGCAATTATCATAAAAAAATGTGCAAAAAAAAAAAACGGCAGCATCATAGAAAAATAGTTAATTTTTATGTTGAGACTTTCCCATGACGAGAAATCTCGAGCTGTGGCTCTGGACACCGATTTGGTCTGATGATCAGAGAGGATCTACACTAAGGGAAAATCCCATGGGCAGTAACCAGTTTTTTAGTATAATTTGTAGAGCTAGATTATGACCAAAGAAAGATCTTTAAAGAGGAACGAAGAACTTTGAACTCTTTGAAATTAAATCTGGAATCTGAAATAAAGATATTTAAAATTATTCGGAATATTTTCTTCTTTATTTTCGTTTCCTCGTAGACTAAAATTTCTGTTCATAATCTACAAAAAATCTCCGAAAACTACAATTAAATTTCTCTTTTTAGTTCATTTATTTTATTAACTTCTTTGGGTTTTTTTTTCAGTGTACTTGCAATGCACTTTGCCTGCCATTTGCCACGCATCAACAAAAAAAAAAGGCAGCACCAGCAGCAGGAAAAAGAAGGCCTGAAGAGTAGGCCCCCTTAAACAGAGTCATTAAAATGTTGGTAGCTCCTCTGGGAGGCTTCGCTGCTCAGCGGCGCATGCAAAGCAGCAGGCAGGCCCCTGAGACCAGAGGAGCAGTTCAGGAGCAGGTTGCTCGATTGACCAGAGAGCCAGTCCCCAAGCAGCAGGTTACAGAATGGCACTGGGCAAAATAAATATGAAGATATTCGATGCAAAAAAGAAGAATCATCGGGATACAGAGAGACCTTAGAGAACACTGGAATACTGGAATATACTAGGAATGGAACGAAAGACCTCCTGTTTCTGCGTAAATATTCTTCCCCCAAAAAAGCTGTCTTAAAATTATAAAATCATCTGTAAATCTTTCTGACATTTCTTCCATCTAGAAACTACCCCCCAAATCGTTCTCCCAGTGTAATCTCTGGGGCACTAGCACCTCCATGCAGCCGCCCACCATCGATGCAACGCACTGGAAAACGTCTCGCACATTGACTTCTTTTACTTTTTCTAAGCCCCCGGACTCCAAGTTGGACTCGCTTTTAGTATTTTATTTTTTGTTGCCACTCTTTTTTTTCTTTCGTTTTTGGCTTTTCTTGTTCTCTTGGAACTCGTTTCAGCAGAGCTCCGGCTGCTGCTACTGCTGGGTGGGCATAATGCAGGTCTCGTTGTTGCCTCTGGGCACTGCCGCTGCCTCCGCCTCCGACTTGGACTCTGCCTCTGACTGTGACTGCTACTTCGACTCTGCGTGCGTTTAATTAATATCAAAAGCCAACTCGCGGCGACGCGTACGTGCAAAATACAAGTATACGGCCTGGCGATGCTTGGCTAACAAACAAAAAAGTGGAGAATAAACAGCAACAACAAAAATATAATAAAAACTGCAAACTTAAAAAAAAATACTGCACGCTTAAAACATGAAAAGAAGGCTAGCTGCTGCACGGGTCTTTTAGCTTTTGGAATGCCCTTAGAACTTGATAGTTCAATGCTTAAATTTTGTTGATCTGTGAACCAAACACATGAAATTAGAGAGTGTGGAATTTTGGTAGATTTATCTTAAGTGATGGACAAGTTTTCCATACAAAGAAATATTTTTTTCAGCAGTTTTTCTCACAATAGCTTTAAGAAATAGGCATTAAATATTGATTAAACTTCCCTGCGCTACAAAATCTATGAATAAAGCAGTATATTATTTTCTATAGTTGGATTGAATTTTCTATAAACACATAACGATTTTTCTCACATTAGAATAGTTCTACGAGCGATTGTTGCTATGCTAACTGTATTATAAATTAATTAATTAATTATTAATTATTTTCTGCAGCAAAGAGAAGACCTCTGAGCTAAGTTTCAAATTAAGAGACGTACATTTATCGAAAGAAAAATATACATATGTTTATATTATATATTATATATATATATATATTATATATTACCTTCCCTGCATTGCAAATATCTTCTGCCAATCATAATACCCTCTGCTAGAGTATTAGTACAAAACAAAACAAAATAAACCCACAAAAATACTCTGGCAAGTTGTTTTGGGACAAGGTTGTTGCCGATCGAATGCAGCTGAGTGGCGGTGTTGCTGGTTGGTTGTTGGTTTTTGTAGCTGTTGTGTGCTAACTGCAATTTGGTTGCATGCGTGTTGGCATTCGGCTTTTGGCCAAGTTAGATGAGGCTGGCTATTGGGTTTTGGTTCGTTTCGATTTTGGTATGGCTTTGGCTTGGAGTTGATCAAACTGTTTTTGGCAGGTTGCAATTTATTAAGTGTTATTGTGTAATCGATAAACTGGAACGATTGCCTCGGATTGCAACTGATCCGAACACCAAAGCAAAGCGAGCCTAGACGCAAGGCAAGGCAAGGCATTCAAGTAATTTTTGCGAATAATTTACAACGAATTGGTCACTTGGAAAGTTCTTTTGGTTCACATATAAATGATTTTTGGGTGTGAGAAGAAGAAGTTGTTTTGTGAGGAAAATCAGGGGATTGAAGATGTATTTGGGGTCTTAAAGATTTAAAGATTTTATATCTATAGCAGGAGACAACTCTATAGCTTTTTCTGGTTAGAATTTCAATCGAAAGAGAGAGAGAAAAACGCCGTTGTAACAGGCATCCAAGTCCAAACATCCCCAGTTCCCTTTATAAAATTGAAGCTTCCCAAAGTGATGAAATAAAATTTAAATCAATAGAGAAAGAGAAGCAGCAGCACAACTCTCTAAGTCCACACAAAATACTGTTAATTTCAGTACACAAGAAACACAAAACTAAGTGCCGTTGCTCCATTTGCCTTGGCCCTGTGCCCAAATGTACTTCTCTTCGTGCTGTAGCCCATAGCCCCCTCCACCCCATTCTCTTTACCTATTTGCTGTACTACGACAATCGCTGTCCCTCTCTTGCTTGCACTTGCATATGTTAAGGTCTCTTTTGGAATGGTTGGGATGGGATGGGATGCGCTGGTCTCTCACTTTGTCAACAGCTGCATGGCGGCGCACAGTTCCCCTTCCCCTGCCTCTTCTACTACTCCTTCTGCTAAGCTCTTCTTCTTCTGCTGTCGTGTGCATCTCTCCTGCCCAACGCTCTCCCTCTCTCACGTTTTGTCGCTGCGCGTGCATTTCCAGCTGCCCCTCTTTTTCTTCCACTTTACTATTACATTTTTCGGGCAAGGTCATCAGCGAGACAAAGTCAATGGCCGCCAATGACCTCTTCTGCGACTGTCTCGCTCTCTTGCTCTGTCTCCGTCTCGCTCTCTCTTTGGCTTTGGCTCGTTCTTCGGCTCCTCTGCTTTCTCATACTTCTTCGTCGTCGTCGTCGTCGTGGACTGTTGCTGCCGCCTCATTTTACAACTTGTTCTTGGCATTGGCCACACACCAGAAGGAGAAGAACAAGCCGCAGCGGCAGCAGCAGGAGCAGCAGCGGGAGTGCCATGCAGACGTAGCATACATATGTAGGTGTGTTGCCGGTGAGAGAGAGGGGGAGGGGTGAGGGGAGTAACATTTAGAGGAAGGTGTGTTGTGGAGAGAGGTGCGTGGAGAGCGGAGGTAAGCAAAGCCAGTCAGCATGACGTGTTACTTTTTATTGTTGCTGTTGCTGCTGCTGCTGGTGTTCTTTATGCTGGCTTGCTCTCTCTCGCTCTCTCTTGAATTTCTCTTTTGTAGTTTCCTCTTTATTTGCTTTTGTTGAGAGTTGGTCTTTTAATACCCCGCAGCAAGTGTAAGATGAAGGGTCTGATGCGTACAGCAGTAGAAGAAAGCAAAACTATCAGCACCAAAGTACAAATCATAGAAGATAAAAATGTATTTGGCCGCATCAATGGAAGGAGTTAGTTAATGGTGTAAATATTTGTTAGTTTCTAATTACTCCCTGCAAACTTTGGATCAGCAAAGGGTATCAATAGCTTCGACAACCAAAATCGAACCGTCGTCTCTTCTTGTTTTTTTTTTACGACTTGGCAACAAGTCTTTGTCGTGTCTCCGGCTGCTGGTTCGTCTTCTGCTTCTTCTTCTTATGCTGCTGCTCCTGCTACTTCTTCTTCTTCTACTTTAGTTCTGCCAATGTTTGAACGTCTTTGGCCTTTCTTTTGTTTGCTCCTCTCTTTCTCTCTCTCTCTTTCTGAGCCCCAACTTTGCTCATATATTGCTCTTTGTGTGTGTTTCCCTCCGCTACCCACCGCTATTCTCTTCTCTTTTCACTGTGTTTTAAGTTTAGTTCTTCTTTATGTCTTTGCTGCCTCTGTCCGTCCGTCCCGCAAATGTGTCCAATGATCTCTTTCGTTCTTTGAGCTGATTTTTATTGTCTTTTGTTGTCGTTGGCCCGTTCGTTCTTTTCTGGAGTTCTACTACCTCCGGGCCATGGCATCCACATCCATATCCAAACATATCCATTCTCCACTCTTACCATCTCTTCCTCCAGTTCTTCCTTCACTTCTTCCACTCCTCACCCCTCTCTTTACACTCTTTTTTCTTTTCTTTATAAATTGCGCCTGTCAATTGTCATTGTCACCCGCTGGCGCTGCCGGTTTGCCAGAGTTTGACAACTCTGTTGGCAGGGCAGAGTTGCACAGGTGGTTGCTTTTCGACTGAAAGAAAGATTATTCTAGCTGTAATAATTATCCGATTTGAATTATTTTTACAGAACTGACCGATAATAGCTGAGACCACAATTATGCAAAGTTTCAGCGTAATATCTGGAGAATTGTGGCTACCAGAGCTTTTTCTTCATTTGCAGTTTTGAATGGCACTTTGGCAAAAGTGAAAAATAATCATAATATTCGTAATAATCACAGCGAGCTTTATGACAAATTTGATAACTCTAACTCTCGTAGTCCCAGAGATCTTTTTGTTCCTTAGGCGGTTCTTTTCACATTTCCAAGCCCCCTGTTCAACGACGACTCTGCGCCACTTAAGCGAAAACATATCCCAAGCCAGAAATAAATGTAGGTACACATACAACTGGATGAGACGCCATAATAAGCAACGCTTCAAAATATATGTTTTCTCAGGTCCTAAATTAAACGAATGTCCTTCAAAACGGGCGACCACTCCATCACATTAAAGATTCGCCAACAAAAGGCATTGCCAGACGGACACAGAACAGGGCAGAGGGCAGAGCAGGGCACGCAGGAAAGGCGAAACGAACACACAGAGAAGAGAATCGTCGTAAGGCTCTCCTCGCCTTTAATCAAAACAAATCCAGTTCATGGGTAGCAGAGAATACCCGTGTGTCAGGGGGGGCTGCAGAGTGGGAGCACCACCATACCTACCAGCCAGACAATGCCATAAAAAAAGGGCACAAAAGTGTGGCAACGCGCGAAAACTCAACAGCGCGCACACGGGGAGGAACGAACGACAGGTACGAACTGGGACGACTGGGAGACACAGACAGACGTAGAAGGAGAAGGAAGAGGCCAGAGAGAGCCGCTTAAAGGAGCGTTTCGTACATAATTTCAAGGATTTATGTCTTATTCAGGCGCTTTTAGAGCCCGAGCCCCGCAGTAGAGCCCCTCCACAAATGCGCATAAAGGAGCACGAGCACGACAAGCCTGTTTTTTGTTGTATTTTGTTGAGCGGTTTGTTTTGATCTTCATTGTGTACGAGCATAAACGAGTCGTTTTTCGTTCGCATGAGGTCTGGAGGTCAAAGCTAAATGAATATGACTATAAGTTTAAGCAGTGGCTAATTGAAGTGATTTACTTTGCCAGTCACAGCAGTGGCTGCTGTTGCTGATTAAAATCGGGCACAAAGTTTTTTAATGAAGTTTTATTGACTTTTATAGAAGATAAATTGAAATATACATAGCTCCTAAAGGGTGATCTGTGTGGAAGGTTTTACCACTAAAATAAATATATTTATATCAGTTGCTTATGTCTAGATATCAACGAGACTCTATAGCATAAAGTCCTTAAAGTAGCTCCCAAAAATAGGTACTATACTATCTTTGTTTATCTGCTCGATTTGGTTTTGATTAGTTTCGTCATGGTGTTTTATTTTTGCTCATTTTCTGCACTTCCCTTTTTATGATCTGTCATAAAAAATCACTATCAAAATAAGTAGAACTCGAAATTCTTAAGGTTCGGGCGCAACAGCATTCCTAACCCGTAGAACAGGTGTTTATCGCATAATTTTGTTGACTTATCTCTCAAAATATTTTGCTCGATTTGCCGGCTTCAAAGCATTGCCCGTCCAGACACAGACACAGCCACAAATCACGAGACACTCTGGCTAACAATACAGATTCCAGAAAAAACACAGCAACGATAGATAAATCATCTGGAATATCCATTACATTATGGCAGATACTTTCAGAGACTGAAGCACAGCACAACGGAATATAATAATGATTCATTGGGCCCAAAACGTGGCCGAGCAGGCACACACACACACCCATACACACACAGAGAAAATTCTATGCTATATACAACGACATCTCAAGGTCGTTGCTTGACTTTCTATAGATAGAAGGCGGAAGGGAGGAATATACGTACTCGCGGGCATTACGAGTGCGCCGCAGAACGCGCAGGCTAAATCGCTCTTTGGTTTTTATTATTTATTTAATTTCTGTGTGCGCTTCTTGAGTGTATTTCCTGTTTGAAATGTGCTAATTTCTTTTATATACACAAATTCTGTGTCTTATTTCTTTCGTGTTTACGCTTTTTGCTCAAATTATATAGCCAATGGAGATGTTTGCGTTGAATGGGAGAGATTTGAATGGCTTTAGGTAATAAATAATCGGGCGTTGTCAACCTGTTCCGTGTCTTGCCGGGGGTTCCTATGTACAATTGAGTGATTAGGAACATTTGGTTTGAATATGTTGATGTATTGGGGCATTAATGTGTAAATGTTTTTGGTTGTAGGTAATTTACTTAGTGAATTGGTTCATGAAGAGATTTATATCATTTTATTGAAGGAATACACCTAGCGAAATAAAGTAGGGAAGCGTTTTTGATTTTCTAACAAATTATATACAATATAGAAGCAATCAAAAGCTCTGCAGGAACAGTTACTTAAGCTCAAGATTTCTCTAAGAATTTGCATGCCCCTTAACCAATCAAAAATCGTTTAATAAACCTACTTCCAATCACCGATCAACAGCCTATCAACACTAGTCATCGCACACAGCACAGCACAGCACACCCCCCCGCCAACGCAATTAATTACTCGAGAGAATTACCTTTTGGAAGCAGCCATCAACAGCTACGGCCCTTGTGTCAGTCACTCCGCCAATTAACCAGAAAACCAGCTCAAAGAACACCACCAATGATGTATTTTCGTGTTTTGTTGTTTTATTTATTTATATAACACTGAAGGTCAGCTAATAAATCCACCAAAAAGCCACGTTTAAAGGAGCTCTACGCTCACAGACAATCAAGGGTGGGCTGAGGGACGGGCTATCGAAATTTATGACCATTAGCCAATTTAATTTATGCAAAGAATGAAAAGAATAACTTTGATAATGAATCTAGAGAGAGAACACAAAGATGCAGAACACAAGCAAAAAAACCGATAAAAATCTCATCAAATTAAGGCAAAACGATAAAAATTGATTGGCGGCATGGGCCACCAAAAACTCCAACTCCAGACACACAGCACACAACACACACCACACCAAAATGCTTTACAAGGCTTGCTCATGGTCTCAGATTCGAGATACACAGCTTCAGTTTCAGCTCCAGGTCTAGGCTGGAATTTTAGCTACAGCTGAGACTTGTGCTTCAGATACAGCTTCATCTGTGAAGAACCACTTGAAAGGAGCTTGAAGAATAATCTATGGGAATTGCGTGAACTATAGCTGATGTTTTAACTATGGAATACTCATTCATATAAATTTATTGGCTGTTTTCTGGGGTGGGCAAATATTTATTTTTATGCTACAAATAGACACAACGAAAATTAGGCATAAATTAAATTAAGCTTTTACTCTAATGCTGTCTACAAAAACTACTCTTTCAGCATGATTTTTCGATGGATATGTGGGTAGATAATAGACTTGTAAATAAGATTACCAAAAGGTAGTTCCATATTTTTTGAATTGTGATTGCCATTAGGATTCACAATGCTAGTTTGTACCCAAAATATACACAAACTTCTGCCAAATTGACCTCAGAGCGGAGTCACAAAATTGTATCCTTAAGCTCTTATAGTCTCGAAGATCCAAGGGATTCCTACAGATTCCAAGCATCTTAATCTATCCTTATGCGATATAACCTTTCAATCAAGGGTATTCAAATAAAACATTTTCTAATGCAACAACAACTGATGCTGCGCCGATTGATCTCTAAGTCGCCAGGGGGGGGAAAAATTGAACTGAGACTGGGGGACTGTGACTGTGATTGTGACTCTCCCTTCTTCTGCCTTGTTCTTTGGCACCTTCTTCTACTACTACTGATATTTATGATTCTCCTTCTCCCGTTCGTTCGTCGGATGACTAATCATTCGAAAATTGCCGCCAGCTATCGGGAATCAGACCCAACCGACTGCGACTCTGGAGACTTTGGGCTCCAGTTTGGATTTTTGCTTTGGTTTTGGCCTTTGGTTTTCTGGTCCTCTCTTTGGGCTGGTGGTTTGGTTGATTGGTTCCACTCCACGCCATACACTCTCTGCTTCCCGCTACCCGCTCTGCACTCAACCATCAGCCGCTCTGGCTCCCCTTCATGTTCTCTGCCCCCGTCAGCCACTCCCTGCTGCCTGCTGCCTGCGTCCTGTCCTGCTCTGAACAGCCGCCGAAAAGAAACGTGTTTCTTCCTGTTTCAGGTTTGTTTTTGGTTCTCTCTTTTTTTTCTTTGCTGTTTTTTTTGTTTTTTCTGTGGGTTTTGTTTGAGTGACGCTTCATACGGAGTACTTGCCATGCACGAGAGTACGTGGAGTATGACGCATGCATGACGTTTCCAGTGGCCTGCCTGCAGTTTGGGGCTGCGCTTGGGGTTCCGTGTGTGTGTGTGTGCGTGTGTGGATGTGGGGTTGTCAATTATCTGTTCGTAACAGTGAAACACGGGCAATGCAAAGCTGTCTTATCATTGATACACCGGACTAAAGCTGTCTTTACAGTAATGCCTGAATATGTTGGATAACATACAATGTTGCTGATGCTGTTGCTGCTGCTGCTGCTTAACGGCATTCGTAACATTTGACAGCAAAGAATTTGACAGAAAATCGTTTCCGCATTACGTACGTGCAGCTGTACGCAACAAATTACAGATTGCTGGCCAGGAAATATTTTTTATGCACTCAAAAGTCGTTTGAAAAATGTTTCATTTAATTTTATAGATTTTCAAATATTTCCAACTCAGTTTGGGTCTCTTAACAATGAAATGAAAATACAATGAAAATTCGTCATATCGCGGTTAAAAATATTTATTTATTAATTAAATTTAAAAGTCAATAAGAGTTGTATTGGTATTATAGGTCACACCCTCATTTTGAAAGGTCTTAAACAATCTGAACTAAGGATTGTCTGCATTTTGCAACAGTTTAAAATGTATTTTATAAAAGTTTTTGCTTCCATAATTCGATGCTGAAACGTTTCTAAATCAATTTTCATTCAAATTTCTTTCAAAAAATTGCTGCAAGTGTAGGCTAAAGATGTAGTAAGTGCGATCCTGTTCCCAAATATCAAATATAAAATACTTGCAGTAGTACCCCCCCATTGAGGATTTCTGTTTGCCAAAGCAAAGTTCAATTTCCAGTCGAAAAAAAGGCTTCCAATTGTTACACAACCATCAACAGCAGCAGCAGCAAATAGCAGCAGAAACAAACAGCAACTGCAGCAGCAACAGCAATAGTTGGTTGCAACTGCAGCAGCAGCAACAACATTTAGGCAACATGTTTTTATTTTTTTTTTTGTTGCACCATGCCATGGCCCCTGCCACACAACAGAAAAACAAAACAAAAACAGAAAGAAAAACGCCAAGAAATTGGCCAAAACGATCATGTTTATATAGACACATATATAGACAACAAAAAAAAAAGAGACCCAGCGAACGTCGGGGCAACGGGCTACGCTACACACCAGAGCACAGTTATGGCAATTGGCAAAGTTGGCAGTTGGCGAAAAATCAAACAAAATGGCAAAAACAACAACAGACGGCCAAAAGGCAACGGCAACGGCAACGTCAACGGGCAAACTGCAGCAGCCAACAATACAGGAAAACTGTAAGGAAAGCTGGAAAACGAATTTAGAAATACTCTTGCAGGTTTTGGGTAACTTCAAAAAGGTTTAAAAATTATTTAGGGACTAAAAAAGAAAGATTTTTTAATGAAATCCACATCTAAAATAGTTGCTATAATTAATTTATATAAATCAAACTTTCAGAACGTGCCACAAGTGCCCCAAAGTACACTATCTCTCCGGGAAGTGCATAAAAAATGGCATCAAAATGGCAAAAGCAACAATGTTGCGCTTTTCAAAGAGCTTCAAAGCCACTCCACCAGCTCCCCCCTCTAAATCAACCAGTTAACAGAGACAAAAAGACAGAGCGGGAGATCGAGAGAGAGAGAGAGCCAAGTTCTTCTTCTTTTGAGGTTACCAACAAGGTAAACCTGCTGCCATGTTTATTGTATCTTTTATTTTGATCTCTCTCGCCTCATAAACAATAGAACAAAGCGCCAAAGCATTCTTGATGTTCGGCTAGAAGGAACAACTATGGAGGAGGAGGAGGAGGAGGTCAATGCTGCAATTGTTAACTGCTAATTAGCCAAGTCACAGTCAGAATTACAGGCCGCAAAGAGAGACGGTAGGGGGAGTGGGTGAGTGGAGGTAGTTGTTGGTGGCATGTAACAATTTATGTTTTTGTAAGTGGGGGGTGTGCTACGACTACGCCTCAAGGCATCCATTCCGAGAACCGGTTAACAGCTGGCAACCAAAAGCCATCGACTGAGCAGCGCAAAATATGATGTGGTTTCCTCTGTGTTGTGGCAGTTCAAGATCGACATGAGATATGACTAAACTTCAATTATGATCACCACTGGACGTCCTCTTGGAGTAATTGGAGGTCAAAAAATGTTCAAAACAGCCATAGAAAAGTTTTATGATATCCAATACATTGATTTGTGATTGAAAGATCACCAATAAATCACAATTAGTCAATTAATCGATTAAAAATCGATACTTACTCTAAAGATCTATCCCTTCCATCCATTTATCGATTAAAAATCGATACGATAGGATTTCATTACGCAAATAAATAATAAATAAAAATAAATAAGAAATAAAAAAATAAATAAATATGCAACAGGCAGCAGGAAGGATACGTATATAAAACCCAAGATAGGGCTAATAAACAGAATATAATCTTTACACCCAATTACACAATTGTAACTATCCAAAACCATCCAGTAGTCATCTATCACTCCATAGCCGAACATTTATTTGGCGGAAATACCTCCTAGATTCATCATATTTATCCATTTTCCTTGTACACATTTCTCTCCCTTTACATCGAAAAATACATGCATTAATCGATTAAAAATCGATACTTCCTTCATCGATTTATCATGCTTATCCTCTGCAGCAAACAACTCTTACTTGTATATATTTTCACCATAAATCTGTTGCACGCCTCAGTTGCCCCATTACCGCCACATTAAAATCCCCCATCCTCATTTGGGTGTTGCAGCAGCTCCTACAGCAGGCTTTTGCTGCCCCGCACATGCCGCCCCTGCGCTGCCCCACAATCACACCTGCCTTTAACTGGAGTTATGACAACAAAAGCTGTAAATTAACATTCGGGGCCGCACACACACTTAAAAGGAGTTCAAGAACATAAACAAGCAGCAGACGATGCGGATGGACAGTCGCAGCCGCCAGCCGCCAACCGCCAGAGCCAATCAACTTACAAAATTCGCGGTTAACCTTCCTCCAGAGAGACAGACAGACAGAGAGGGAGAAAAGAGTCGCAGCAGTCGATGATAAAAGTAAAAGACCACCGCACATAAACCCAGTTTACGAAATGAAAAGGAGCAATACGGAGAGAAAAACTGCAGACAGATCAG
The DNA here is from genome assembly GCA_018150905.1 of Drosophila ambigua. NCBI lineage: Eukaryota > Metazoa > Arthropoda > Insecta > Diptera > Drosophilidae > Drosophila > Drosophila ambigua. Next base: position 38,602 of record JAECWS010000157.1, on the reverse strand, counting down.
ATTCAAGTATTCGACTATGGGAGTACCCTATGCTCAGGTGTGTGAGTAGAATGTAAACGAACAAAAACTCAACAGCAGAGCTCTAGCCTAAAATTATTCAAAATTATTGAAATTAATTAAATTAAATTATTATTAAAGTTATTCCTTGTTTAGCATCATCTACAGACCCACTAAATGGTATTCGTTTTATCTTCAAAATTGTGGATGATACAACTTATTTTGGACAGATGAACAAGCGAAAACAGAGGCTGGAAATTTCATAAAATATGAAGATGTGTGAGATTAACTAAATTCCTCAATAGCATTTAAAGTTTTCTTCATTCTTTGATTTCTTTGATCAATCCAATACAACTTCCAATTTCCAGGGTATTAAAACGCGCAAAAAGAACAGCCAATAAACACAAAAACCGCAAGCCGACGTAGTCAAAATAATAATGAGCCGCTCCAACATTTAAAATGGTTTATGAGACAGACAGACAGATCCACCAATCCACCGATCGACCGCTCCACCATGCTCCAGTCCCGCAGTCGCAGTCTCTTCCAGCCTTTTCTCAGCCTCAGCCTCATCGTCATCGCTGTACACCTACGGTGGTGCTGCCCCAAAGAGTCTTTGGCGAGTCTTTGATTTTTCTGGGTCAAGCTACACGCGAAAGCAGCAAAAAAAGAGAAGAACAAATGTGTGTCTGTGTGTGTGTGGTAGAGTTCAAAACGTGCCTGGGTAATACTCTCCAAAATAAGCAATGCCCCTGGCCCTGCCCTGCACCGCTCTGTGATCTGCTCTGCTTTTTCTTTCAGAAACAATTTCCGGTGTTGGCCCACGGTGGGTTTCGGGTACGGTTCGGTTTTTGGGGCTGCAATTGCACTTCGCTTCAAAATGAGTGAGTCAGACGAGGCCAACGGTTCGAAACTGGGAGCCAGAGCCAGCGCCAAAGCCAAAGCCAGGGACAGAGGCCCCCAGGGAATGGTGGCTTGCCCCTACCCCTTCCAGTTATATATATGAAAGTAGTTCAAGTGACCAACGGCGCCGTTACATTTCACTGGTTATGAATTGAAGTGGTTACCGGGTAGCGTCCAGCCACTCGGAGCCGAACTTCAGTCACCTTACCCTCCACTCCACTCCCACTCCCTCGCTCTGTGTTGCACTCCTCGCGACTCCTCTTCGCTGGTGTACATCGAGGCGTTAATTAAATTGTTTTGATTTTGTGATGCTTGAAAAGGTCTTTCTTTTGGCGTGCAGGGGGGTATTAGTGCCGCCTCAAGTGGGTGCATTATGGAGCGAAACAGAGAGAGAAATATGGAAGCTTTGCTCTGGAAATTACATTGGAAATATAATCCAGATTGAGATAGATTTCGGAAATACGTAACTGCCACATAAATATCGGCTACAGGGTTAGTCTTTGGTCACTGCAAAATTTATATTGATTTACAATTACGCGTACTATTAAACAGGTGAGAATATTTCCCCTACCAAGCGATATTAGAGAGCAATGCAGAGAATGGGGAAGATATTCAAACAAAGTAAATAGAGAGATTGGCTCTTTTGCTAAGCTGTTGGTAGGTCCTGCTTATGTGGTACTTATAAAAAATGCATCGAAAACGAAATAAAAAGAGAGGAAGAGGGGCCAAGACCATGAAAGATGGATCATTGCTGTTCGACTTCTGCTACTACTTTCTGTTACTCTACGTCTAATATGCCTCTTATCTTCAAAGTGTACTTCGATATTATACCAAAAGAGAGGAGAGAACGGATAAGTTGGAACTAATAACTGCACATTGAACTTGACAGCAAAGAAAGGAAGGAAGACCGATAAATCGAAATGCTTATATACTAAATAGCGAATATGTATCTTTCCACTTACCATTTTCAAAATTATTAATTATTATATTCCAATTGTCCGTTTTGGTTCAGTCTAAAAGATTCTTCTTCGTGGTGGATATTTTCCCTAAACGATTTTCCGTTGTTGATAAGACTTTTTGTTGTTTTTGTGGGTCGGCCCCAAGGCCAGGGCGCTTTTTGATTAGTTTTCTATAAAATTGATTATTGTTTGCACCACATTTTTTTGATTAAACACTAAACATTTTTCATTAAATATTTTTACGTAGAAAATTTGTGTAGATTATTTTTATTTTTGCACAGTTGGGGCGTTTGGGTTGCCGTTGGATTTTCCGAAATTATTGCACGAGAAAATTGCAGTCGAAGCTTTGATTTTTCACCTGTGAATTATTAACGGTAAATTACACACTCGCACTGGTACACTGGTATGGTATGGGTGGGAGGGGAGGTAGAACGAGAACGAGCAGCAAATGGACAATAAAATAAACAAACTGCAGCTACACTGTGCGCGAAGAGAGAGGAAGGCCAGAGGGAGAGAGAGAGGGTGAAAGAGAGGCCTTGCAAAACTTGTTGAAGTTGCAGTTGCAGTTTTTTTCTGCACACTCACACACACACACACCATTCCCAATAAGAACCTACACACACGCAGCAGCAGCTTTCTTTGGGTGTGTGTGTGTGTGTGTCTGAGAGCAGCGACTTTCTTTAGCAGTATTTCCGGGCACGAGAGAGCGAGAGAGTCAGTCAACGACTGTTCATTGGATTTTTAATTCTTTATTTGAACAGCTTTTTGTTTCGGAAGATTGTACATTTTTGTTTCTTTGAGCAGGAGAAAATTTAAAACAAATAAAAAGTTTGACCACCAAAACGTTCATTTCTCTTTTTGCACTTGCTTGCTTTCTTCGATTCTGCCACTGTTGCTGTTCTGCCGCGGTCGCAGCGCTGCCCTCAGCTTGCGTTTTATTTTACACGACACGACAGCAAGCTCTCTCACTCACGCTCACGCTCTAGCACCGCTCTTGTTGCGTTTTTCCTCACCTTTTGCAGAGTTTATTGACATTTTCAGCATTTGCTTTGTGCGCTGCTTTCTTCCTCTGCCCAGAGCTGCGCTCTTCTCTCATCAGCGCTCTCTTTTCAGCGCCCCGTTCTATCGTGTCGCTCTATGAGTGTCCGTTTGTGTGTGTGTGTGTGAGTTTGCGTGTGTCTCACTCTGCCGCTTAACACTTGCTTTTTTGTTTACAATAAAGAATAACCTTCAATTTTATCTTATTGCGCGCCCGTCATTCGCTATATTTGTTTTATTCTTCTTTCGGCCCCGATTTTGGTTTGATTTGGATTTTCATATGCAATTGAAATAAAACCTGTGCTGTGCCCTTTGCCACATTTCCATTGCACTTTTGTGTGCGGCCTTGCGGCTGCATGGGTATGGGTTTTTTGTTTAATACAATTTAACTTGAACGTTTCGGTTGATTTTATTTTTTGGGTAATTCACACACACTTCACTATTCTTCATCCACAGCGCCATGTAAAAGGCATTATCATACATTATTTTTAATATTTCCGGATTTTTCTTTTACTTGTCGTTTCTTTCGTATTTTTTTAAATTTTGTTTACCTGCGACTCAAAAACGCAACGGTTTGATGCTAGTTGTTTTGTGGTGGGGGTGGGGGCAGTGTGACCGAAGATGGCAAGTTTGAAATTCCGAAATTTGAAAAGGAAACCTTTGGCCAAACTCAAAAATATGGTCTCTTTTTTTCTGGTTGGGAATGTGCACTTTTCCCAATTGCGCACAAACGGTATGGGATTTTTCCAAATTGCGCACAAACGGCATTGGAATTATACAAATTCAATTTGGAGCTCACTTTTGACGCAAAAATGAGAAATTCACACTCAAACTATCGCAATAGTATCGATGTTTTGCTGCTATCATGATAGTATCGAGCTACAGTTGTTGGGCTTTTGATATGTTTGGATTGGCTGCTCTAAAATACGAAGACAAATTTGTAAGCAAATCGACAGGTGGCATCTAATTTTACCAATGGACGAGTTTCTTAAAGGTTTCAATGGTTTTTTAATAATTATTTGAGCCCGATACTATTACGTATACAAAATATACCGTAATATATCGGGGAAAAAATTAACTTCTCTCAGGCTCATTTTTGCGTTGTCAGTTAGAGTTGTTCATGAACTAACTAGTTCACCTTTCGCTGTAGCAGCTTGCTTTTGTCAGCTGGTAAATTATAAGTGCGCCGAAAATTCAAAATTCAAACTAAAAAAATAAAAATTAAAAACCAGACATTACCACGAGAGACACCAGGTAAAGCAGCCATCGGATATAGTGAGCTCCCCATGCCCCACTAACACTTTCCCAGCTGTTTGCTGCCTTCAGCTGCTAATCTCTTGATTTTCTCCTGCAGAATCTGCGCTCCGTATCCAAGATACCAGTCTGCAAAAGGGCGCTGGACTCGGTGCCAGGGTGGTTGTACTCACTAGTCAGATTTTAATTCACTACAAATTATTTAAGGCATATTTTATTATTATTATTATTTATTATTATTATATTATATTATTATTAATGTATTATTTTTCAAACGTTTATTGTCTGCAAGTGGGCCATGTCTAAGGATAGATTTGCAGCATTTGTTAATCAGTTAGCAACACATTTACGACCGATTTGCCAGAGTTACTACTAAATTATTTATTAGGCAACATTTGGAATGATAAATTGATGGCATATGTAAATGAGAATGGCCTGCAATCCCGCCTCAATGCAAATTGCATATTATTAATAATTCTGGGCACACAGACAGACGCAAAAACTAAAACTAACATTGGCTTAAACATATCTGTTGTAGGTTTTGAATATGGTTAGCTAATTGGTTAATTAAGTTGGACCAAAGCTAATCATTTTTATGCAAGCCATTTTGTTGTTGTTGCTTCTCTTGGGGGCTTTTGTGACGTTTAAATTGGTAGACGTAGAGCATTTAAGGCGGACGATGACGAGGCCTCCGTTTGGCTTATTTGCCTCTTTTTATGCGTGTGCCTTTTTGGTCACACACCCCATCCAATCCGATGCCGATTCCGATTCCATCCTCCGATCTGACTGATGGATGGCCCCATAAGTGGGCTAAGCAAATTCGCGACAACGATCCGCATGAACTCATTTCGCTGTAAGTGAAATATGCTTTCAAATGCTCGGTCTGCCCTGCATAAATGCATTAAACATTAACAAATACGCCAGCCGTGATTAGTTTAGTTTATACAACAATCAAACAATCAAACGAAGAAAGAAAACACTTTGTCTGTCATGTCTGGGGCGTCTCTCTGAAGGTCACAGTAGCAACAGCAGCAGCAGCAGCATCAATGCACGAAAAATCAATTCAAAATATATATGTCAAGCAATCCAAATTCATGGAAACAATAGCGAGGGGAAAACAAAGTGAAGTTGCCCCTTTTTTTGATCCGCTTTTATGAGACAATGAAAACGGAGATGTCAAACTTATTAATTTAAATATATTTTTTGTAATGTCAATTAATTTAATTGCTTTTAAAAATGTTTAAAGTCAGGATAGGCATTAGTTTTTGCTATAGAAAAAACTATATGATGAGGCAAGGAGCCTACTCATAATTGGTCCCATAATACTTTGGTCCATTTGTTTTTTATAAATCTTTGACCTTCCTAGAAAACAAGTTAAAATTATTTGTAATTGTTTATCGTATCATATATACATATGTATCTCTGGTATATCTTATTTCTTATTATAATAATAATTATAATTTATCTGCTAGAATTCTTAAATCATTTTGCTATATTTTCTTTCATTAAAAAAAAGGAACACCAAGACTAAGCCCATATTTTGCCTATAAATAGTATTCCACAGAATTCAGGTATTTACAAAAATCATAATACCCTCTTTTAGGGCATATCAAAAATTGCCACCTCATGATTGAGTAAAAGTTCACACAATAAAAAAAAGGGGGAAAAAACTGCCGCCCAAAAGTGAAAATAGTGCGTGCCAAAGCGAAATGATTAAAATTGATGTTGCAAATAAAACAACAATTAAAAAATAGTTCCATAGAAACGTTGTTTGGTTTGCATTTGGTTGATGTCTTCATGGAGTTATTACATGCACAGGGCTGGACCGAGCACAGAGCCAGAGCCAGACCCACAGACCCATCGACCATGTGGCCGACCCTAAATCATATTCAAATTAATTAAATGACGGCCGTTTGCCGGCGGCCAGGGCAGGCAGCATAAGCAGCTGTTTCATTAGCTTACAAGTTCACTGAGATTAAAAATAGTAAGTCCAGCGGGCATCCTTGAGTTTTGTTTTTTTTGTTCATTGGACAAGCTCCAGCGGCGGACCAGCGGCAGCGGCGTCGGCGTCCAAGCATGTAGTTTGTGGCCATTAGCACCGACTAATAGTTAAACCAGACGAATTTCCGCTAACCAACAGTCTGCTCTGAGTTTAAATACAGAGAGAGAGAGAGAGGGGAGATAGAGAGAGGTTAACCTTTGACATTTGATTGTTCGTGTGGCCCTTAAATTGATTGTGTACACACTTTTGCCCCCACATCACACGCCATGCAAATGAGTGTTGGCGTGTCCATGGTTTGCCCTGTTGACATTGCAAAACCCCCAGCCGGATAGCGGTACGAGATGGCAGGTGAGCGGCAGATCATCCACTGCCTGCACGCACACGCACATGCATGCGCGCGCATGCGCTCAAGCCGGTAGCGAAAGACAGTGAGAGAGAGAGAGAGTGCGACTGTTAACCCTTAGCTGGAGTTGTGGGGCAATGCATATTGATTTAATGCAAGATGCAAATGAACCATCATACAATTTAATACATTAACATAAAATTATCTGTTAAAGCTGTGTACCTAATTGGTACAATGGCGAGAATGCATGGATATATAGTTTATATAAGACTGAATTTTTTGCACCAACGTTTCCAGAGTTTAATATAAGCTAAGGACCTCTGCACAAAACTCTTAAAAAAAGATTAATTATAAATCACAAAAATTTTTAAATTTTTAATCATTTTACAAGCTTTTTAACTGACAAGTGTTGAACCTGTATCCCCATGCATGCTCGCCACTTTACATATGATCTTCAAAACTATTAATAAACGAGAAGGAACGTGTGGGTCGCTTCCGGGTACGCGACTCTACTTTTATACCCAGTCAGTATATACATTTTTGAGCTTATGATTTATGTAAAATTAAATTTTTAATTTTTTATCGTTTTATTGTATCTTTAAAATTATGTTTGCCACAGATTTTCGTCCTTTGTGGGGGCGGAAGGAGGTGTGGCAAAATTTGAAAATACACTTGTAGCAGTGTGATATGACATGAGTCTGGAAACCAAATTTGGTTACCCTAGCTCTTATAGTCTCTGAGATCTAGGCGCTCATCAAGAGCGACAGATGGACGAACGGACAGACGGACATGGCTATATCTCGGCTATTGATGCTGATCCAGAATATATATGTTTACTTTATAGGGTCGGAAACGTTTCCTTCTCTGCGCTGCCCACATCCGCTTTTACCACAACTATAATATGCCCCTTAACTCTTTTTGAGTACGGCTATAAAAAATTAATTTAAATAAATTATAAATTAATAAATTTACACACCCATTGGGGGGTTAACGATCATCGCTCTCATCTGCTTATAGCATTATTTTTCCTCTTGTGCCTCTTCTCTGACAAGCAAGACGAAGAAGACCGAGACCGAGACCAAGACCCCCAAAGACACGAAGAGGCCGAACAAACAGCTGGCCCGAAACCCGAAGCGAGACGCATCTTTGGGCCAAGTCTGAAGTTGGTTTTTTTTGGTATAAAAGTCGCAGCCGATCTGCAGTGGGTCATCATTCAGCTTCAGTGTCTCTTGGCCAAAGCTTCACCTCATCCCAACAAATCCAACGAACTTTGGGCAACTCCCCCCCGTTCCAACGAATCAACAACAATGGTGAGTGGCGCTCATCGAGTCGGTCAAGATCAGCTGGCACTTGGATGGCTAATTGATCAACCAATTTCTTTGCAGAAACTCTTCGTGTTTGCTGTGTGCGCCATCGCTGTGGTTGCGGCCGATGTCTCCCATCTGAATCTGGGCGGCGGCGGCGGTGGCAGTGGATACTCGTACAACAAGCCCTCGCCATCGTTCAACATCCCATCGGCGCCGGGTCCAGTCTACTCTGCCCCAGCTCCAGTGTACTCGGCACCTGCCCCACAGTACTCTGCCCCAGCACCTGCTCCAGTTTACTCGGCACCCGCGCCACAGTACTCTGCGCCAGCGCCGGCACCGCAATACTCGGCTCCAACTTCGGAGTATCTGCCTCCTGTTCAGGACATCCCCGCTCCCCAGCCCCAGTACTCTGCGCCAGCGCCTGCTCCAGTTTACTCCGCGCCCGCCCCACAATACTCTGCCCCGGCGCCTGCTCCAGTTTACTCGGCTCCACCAACTTCGGAGTATCTGCCTCCTGTTCAGGACATCCCCGCTCCCCAGCCACAGTACTCGGCTCCTGCCCCAGCTCCAGTCTACTCTGCTCCTGCCCCACAATACTCCGCCCCGGCGCCCGAACCTGAGTACCTGCCTCCTGTCCAGGACATCCCCGCTCCTCAGCCCCAGTACTCCGCGCCCGCTCCCCAGCCCCAGTACTCTGCTCCTGCCCCGGCACCACAATTCGCGCCAGCACCGGCTCCAGTTTACTCTGCACCTGCCCCACAATACTCTGCACCAGCGCCCGCGCCCGAATACCTGCCCCCCGTGCAGGATATCCCCGCACCACAGCCACAGTACTCCGCTCCCGCACCCCAGCCACAGTACTCTGCTCCCGCACCACAGCCACAGTACTCCGCTCCCGCACCACAGCCCCAGTACTCTGCGCCCGCACCAGGACCCATCTACTCCGCACCCGTGGAGCAGCCGTCGTCTGGCTACCAGTACAATGTGCCCGCCAAGCGTTTCCGCTTCTAGGCTGATCGCTGATCAGTGATCTTCACAGCCATTCAGGGGAGGAGAAGGAAGGGGAGGATGGGAGGATAGAGACCCTCTCTCTCTCTCTCGCTTCATTGTTGTTGATTATTTGTTGTTACGCAAAGTTCCCGTTGAGATTTTTTAGCTAATAAATAAAATAAAATTAAACAAAAAAATTATAAAAATGTAAAAACCCCGAAAAGAGTCTGATAAGGGTAAGGGAATCGATCGATCCACTCGAACCACTCGCGTGTTATGCGATACCCCGCTCGATTGCCTGTCTATAGATATTTAAATTCAAGCCATAAAAATTCAGCCATAAAATTCGCACAAGTATTGGCCGAAACAAAAGTCGTCCAACAACAAAAGATTACACAAAAATGACCTTAGGAGTGGGCCATAACAGCAGCATTGGCAAGAGCTCTCCTCGAGATTTCACTTCACTGAGAGGAGAGCATTTGCGCCGTGCTCAATGGCACTCGATGCAACAGATCATGTGGACCGCCGACACCCTCTAAGCCTCTAGCATGGTAACATTGAAGGGGATTTACCGAAAGAGCCGCAAGAGGAACCTTCAAAAGAAACTCCAATTTAGCCATAAAATGTTGGAATATTTTTGTTGCTGTGAATTTGTAGCAGAAGCCCCAGGAAATGATCCGTAAAATATAAGTGGAAGATTTTTTGTGACTCTAGAGGGGCTCGCCAATAAATAACTCCTTAAATTTAAAGTGTAAATTTTATGTGGAATTTTTGTGACCCACTAAAACCAGAAGTCAAGCACATATTTGCCAATTGGCAAGTACGCAGTGCAGCTTATGTCTGGAAATATATCAATGCCTCGTATGATCTTTACGAGGCCGCCAATAGTTTTTTGTTTGTTTATTTGTTTGCAGTGAAGCAAATATCACTTGTAGGTTGTCTGGCGACAGGGCACTGTACCGTGGAGCATTGTATTTAGCACCTAAGAAGTAAATATGCAACAGTTGGTTGTTATGGGAAGTGCAAGCAAGCAATGAGGCAATCTGCACAATGCAGAAGGTTAAATTATAAGCGGAACAATCAATAATAATAGTAAATTATAAATATTATAAATAAATATTTTTAGAGGGTCACACAAATTCGCCATACATTTTATACCTTCAATTAGACGAACTTCTAATTTCAGACACCCTTCAGAGTCACAAAAAATATTAGCCTTAAATTGTTGGAAACATTTCCAGGAACTTCAAAGCAAAAAAATGTGCTACATTCTAGGTATTAATTCGTGGTACTTTTGAAGGTTTCCTCTATTGGTAAATCCCCTAAAATTTCACACATCAATTGCATTGACCTGAAAATACCATGCCAGATATTATTTTTAAGCTAAATTACAGAGAAAAGTCAAACTTTAATTTGGAAAAAAAAACTAGATGTATCTGTGTGGCAACTGCATTTTACGGTCACTGGCTTTTGATATAGTAATTAATGTGACTGTGTTAATTCATCAAACTAGTAGAGATTATGTAAAAATATTTTATGCTTAGCGTAGATCAAAACTAGTATCGAAATTCCAGGTCTTTTAGCACCTGAAAATGGATATCAGATTCAAATGTTTTTCCATGGGAAAGAATAAATCTTAAAATATCGGAAATAATTTGAAATTTGATTTTTGTATTTTATTAAACATAAATTTAAGCCACACTTGCCCCACCAATATCACTAAGCAAATAACCTTTTAATAGCTCTGATGTGTAGTGCCCTCTATGCAAATATGGCCACACATTTTTATGCTAATGGGCACTCGACAACATAGTGCCAAGCAGATGTTTGATTTCCATAGTTTTCACCTTCTTTTTTTATGTTTTTGGCAAACATTTTGGCTTGCGAATTTCTATGCGACTTTCTAAAGCCGATTAAGTAACCTTCAATCGAGTTGTCCAACACCCATGGGTCCAGTAATATGTATTTACATTTTTCAAACATTTCAAATAGAGATTTATGGGTATTTAATTTGGAAATCGAATGATGCACGTGGCAGATCGGTTCTGAAAATAGAGAATCCCATTTCTAAATGCCTTATTATATAGCATTAATTTCTAAAACATCAAAAGCTTACCTTCATTTGGCAAAGTAATTTTAGCATTTACGAAAGTAAAAACTGTTTGCTTTTCCCTCTACAATTACCGTGTCGTCAGGAACTTAGCTTAGGCCAAAATAAATCTTGGTTAATGCCAAAATAAAACTTGGTTAATGCCAAGCAATTCTTAAACAACCGTTAACAAGTATGCAAAGTCTTAGTAGCCCTCAAAAATAATAACCAAAAGACCCTCCGACTCAATGCCACAGCAAAAAAAAAACCACAAGTTCATTTGGGATCGGCAATAAATCCAAGGAAGAGTTAGAGAAATAAAGAAGTTGCTCCAAATTTGTACGAAATATATAAGGGGTATATAGGGATATTCTTTCCCAGATGGGACCAATTTTTTCTTCAATAGGAGTAATAGGATCTCACGAAAAAGATTATAAAAACCCAATTAAAATAAATGAAATAATAATAATAATAAACAAGAAAAAAATAGAATCGCAGCTTAAGTTTCAGCTCGTACCAGGCACAGATCTAAAGACATTTGCATTCTATATCGATCTGTATAAGCCTGACCAGTCTCTAAAGTGCTGATACCCCCTACCGATATATATAAAATAAACCTTAAAGTGGAATTGTAAGCAGAAGCTGCTTGAAGCCATGTGCCATAAAAAAAAAACATTTCTATATATAGTTATATATATTTTGTAACTAATGATAAATAGTTTTATTTGTTGTTTTGCTGTTAAATTAATACACGGGCTGGGTTGTCGCTTGTCCTCGTCGCCACTCTCTTTGATTCTAGTATACCATTTGCATTCTGTTGTGTTTTTTGTTTTAACGAATGGTAAAAGTAAATTTAATTTGTTTAACATACGAACATATCCCCCATACATGCGTACCATTTCATTAGTTTAGTTATTAGATTAATCGGTATGCTTTAAATTAGTTTACAAAGATTGCGTTTTGTATTCTACTATATATATATATATATATTATATCCATATATATATAGATATATCCATCTATAGCCTATGATGTTTGTCGTGTGATTCCATTTATTTAGTTTATGCTTTTTAGCTGCGTTTCCTCTTTCTTTTCTTTTCTGTTCGTTCCTTTAGTATTTAATGGTATGTATCAATATCTAAATTAATGCTTCGAATAATATACAGCTAAATGTAAAATACTAGACGTAGTTGATGGTTTCGCTTGCCTCTAGCTAATAAACTCTAAGAGCCACAAGCAAGTAAATGACGCGGGCAGGGCAGGGGGGAAAATAAATTAAATTGGAAAATGTGGTGGAGAAATTCCTTTTCAGATTTATAAAAATTCAAACAAAAAAAATCATCAAACGAAACGGAACGGAACATACCAATTATAAATACAGCACGAAATTCCGCGTGTTTCTGCTGCTATTGCTTGGGTTTTTGTAGCATTTTCAATTTGCAATAAGTGGCCTAAAGCAGCGCCTGGGCTTCCTCCTCTTCGCGCTCCAACACACACTCTATACACGCATCGTCCAGCCCTTGCTTACGGGCTACATTCATTTTATATACAGTCCTTTTGTTTGCGTAGTTTAGGCACCCAGCGGCGCTTGTTATGTGTCGTAGTCATCCTGCTGGGAGCTAAAGTAGCTCACCAAGCCACTGAACTCGCCCACCGCTGGCCCCGTCGCCACGGACGGCGGTCCGCTGGTGTCGTGCGCCGAGCCGGAATCCTCCTCTGCGATGACCGCTGCTGGCGAACCGACCGGATAGGCCTCCAGTGTGGTCAGTTTTTTGCTCGTTATCACCGTCGGCTGTGGCTGCGGCTGCTGCTGCGGTGGCTGCGGGTGTGGTGGCTGCTGCTGCTGCTGGGGCTTGTGGGCAATTGCGATGACTTCTGCAGGCGGCGGTGCAGCTGCAACCGCAACCGCAACCGGAGCTGGAGACTTGCCACGCGTCAAGGCGGATACCGAATGATTTGTGGGCGTCACCGTCACCGGCGGCGGTGCACTCACAATCACCGAACTGGGTGCTGCATGGGCGGGTGGCGTGCTCAACGGCGGCGGCGGTGCATAGTAGCCATACGGAGGATAGCCGCCTGAAAGGTGCAGCAGATTAGAGAGAGGGATCTTCAGAGAGACCTTCACAATGCCAGCTACTTACGTGCTCCTGCCACATAGTCCACGGCACCGGGACGCATATTGCCGGGTGGTCCTGGGGGTCCAACAACGCGGGGCGGATAATTGGGATTGCCGTAGATGGGCGGCCCGCGGCTGCAAGAGACAATGAAAAGCAATCAGCAAATGGCTCTGCTGTGAGGTCTCGACGGGAGCACTAACCTGTAGGGATTCAAGTGGGGCGAGGCATGTCTGGCTGGTGGCGGGCCCGTGCCGTAGACGCTGCCCAGTGGCGGTCCGCCGTGATGCTCCGCGCCGTGCATGTACGGCGGACGCGTGTTGGGCGGCGCTCCACTGCTGGGCAGTGTCGATGTGGGCGGCGGCGCTCCTCGCAGCGGCGGCGGCGGTCCGTAGGTGGGTCGCAGCGCTGAGTGGGCTGGCGGCAGGCCGGGTGGCATTTGCGGACGCAGCAGGTGACGCGGCGGACCCGGCGACGAGGCTGGGCCCACGCCGGACGACGGCGAACGCGAGCCCGCTGCAGAGCTGGGCGGCGGCAGCGCTTGGCCATAGAAACGAGCCAATTCCGCGCTGCTCGGGTACATGCCAGCGGGCGGGCCCCGTGCATGCGGATGCGCCGACAGATGCGTCGGCATTCGCGTGATTACCGACGCCTGCGAGGAGGCGGCGGCAGCCGTTGTGGCTGGTGCTGGGGGGGCATCTTCGTGCGGCTTGAACAGCTGCGCGGGCACGCCCTTAATCTTGTCGACGGGTGGCGCCGCTGTGCCGGGTGTCGTCGAGGCAGCCGTCACGGCCGCTGCCGCCTGTTGCTTCTGCAATTGATCGCGCAGCGGCGTCACCTTTTTCCGCCTGCCACGCGGCTTGCTGTCGACTGGCGGCGCAGGGCCGGCTGTCTGTGGCACTGCAGCCACAGCCACAGCCTGTTGCGTGGCCACGGTGGCCTGGTGCATCAGATGGGCAGCCGCCGCCGCCGCCGAGGGCATGGACATGACTAGTGGCAAGTGCTGGGCCGAGGGCGGTGGCGGTGCATAGTTGCCGCGGCCCAGCGGCTGGCCGAGCGGCGCGGAGAGCGCATTCTGCAGCAGCTGCATGGCCTGCGGAGGCGCCACGGCCTGCGACAGATGGCGCTGCAGCATGGGATGCATGCCATGTGGCGGCGGCAGCAGCGACGCCGGTGGCCCCGGAAACTGATGGCGCAGCAGAGGCGGATGCATCGTGGGCATGGGCAGTCGCTTGCGATGCGGCTCCTGCAGACCCGACGGCGGCGCTGCGGCTGCAGCTGCTCCGGCTGCTGCTGCATGAGGAACTGTAGGATTTGGCGGCGTCTCTGGGGCTGCTGTGGCCAGTTTGCTGGCCTTGGCCTTGGCGGGTGTGGTGCGCAGCACCTCCTCGGCTCCGGGCAGCTCTCTGGCGGCCGCTGCACTGAACTGCTCCTCCTCCTCGACCATCCGGGCAATGGCATCCTCCATGTCCTCGGGCAGGTCGGCATCGTCGAGCATCATCTCGGCATCGTCCAGCTCCTCGGACTCGTCCTTGTCGTCCAGGTCGCCGATCGTCTCGCCCTTGCGCTGCAGATAGTCAATGTCCAGGACCTTGGCCTGCCGGATCACCGACAGCGGCACCGTGGACAGCGAGTCCCCCCCGCCAGCTGGTCCCTTGCTGGGCGTTCGCTTCTCCTGGGCGGCGCCGGCGCTGGGTGCCGGCTGGCCCGGTGCCGTGCCCTTGATGGGCGTGAGGCGAGGCGTGGCCGCCAGCTTGGCTCCCTCGGCATTCTTTTCGGCCAGCATCCGCTTGATCTCCTCCTGCTTTTGGATGAACTTCTGGCGCTCCTCAGGCGGTGTGTCCGGCCGATGGACGCCCGGCTTGATGCCGCCGTCCGAGCTGTCGTCGTCAAAGTCCTCGATGTAGGCATAGCGACGGCCGCGCGTCCGCGTCCGCTCATCCGAGGCGGCTCCCTCGTCCTCGTCGCTGGACGGCGGCTTCTTCTTCTTGGCCTTGCCCGACTTGCCTTTGCCCTTGCCGCCCGTCTGCCCGGTGGCGGTGGCCGCGGCGCTGGGCTTCAGCGGCTGTGAGCGTGGCTGCTTGCCCGAACCCTTGCCCGAGGTCGGCGCCCCCTCGTCATCGTCCTCGTCCTCCTCCTCCGGCTCGCTTTCGCTGATGTCGTCGTCGGAGTACTCCAGGCGCTTCGGTTTCTTGGCCGGCGGCGCGGGCTTCTTCAGCTTGGGCGACTTCCTGGCTATGCCCGCGGCCGAGCTGCACTTCTTGTTCGTTTTCTTCTTTTTGGACGGATGCCAGGCGCCATCCTCGCTGTCGCTGGTGGTGTCGTCGCACAGATCCGCACTGTCCATGTTCTCGGTCAGCTCGGAGCCATTGTCCTCGTCGTCGTCCGTCTCCGTTTCCGTGTAATCCGAGTCCTCCTTCTTCTTCTTCTTGGACTTGGGCTTCTTCTGCTCCTCCTCGCTCTCGTCGCTCTCTTCGACCACAAATTTGCGATCCTTGCGACGCTCGCGCGCGGCTCTTCGGGCCGCCTTTCGCTGCTTCCTGCCGCGCCCCGGACGCCGATACACCTCCAAGCTGGAGTCCGAGTCGTCGGAGGCGGACTGCGAGGTGTCCTCGTCGGTGTAGCTGGACGTCTTGAAGTCCTCATCGCTGCCATGGTCCTCCTCGGAGCTCACATCCAGCGTGGTCAGCTTGCGGGGCTTCTTTTTGGCTGGCGGCTGCTTCGATTTGCTGCGCTTCAGGGGCGCCTCATCGTCGTCGTCGCCGTCCGAGCTGCTGCTGAATTTTGTGGGTTTCTCTGCCTTGACCGAGGCTGGCGGCTGCTCCTCGGCCGCTGGCTGCTGCTCCTCGTCGTCGGGCAAGTCGTCGCGACGCGCCTTCTCCTTGTCCGCCTCGATAATGGTCGAAATGTCCTTGCCGCGGCCCAGATTGCCCGCGCCGGCCACCTCATCCATTTCCTTTTTGAGCGCCGAATTGATCAGATCGTCGTACTCATTCAGGCGGTAGCTGACATTGATCTGGCGGCGCTTGCGCAGCTTGTAGATGGGCTCATCGTCCGAGTCGGAGAAGCTGCTGCTGTTGCTGCTCGACCCGGAGCCGGAGCCGCTGCCCCCGGACTGGCTTTTGCCCGCACCGCCGCTGCTGCTGTCCGAGTCGCCGCCGCGTCGCCGTCTTGTGCCGCGTTTGGCTGCCTTGCGATTGCTGCGTCCGTCGCCGCGGCGTCTCTTGGGCTTGTCCGCTTTGCTCTGTTTGCTGGCCACCTCATCCCGATCGTCGTCATCGTCGTCGTCGTCGTCGTCGTGGTGACGGGCATGGCGCTCCGCCTTGGAGGCCTCCAGATCTTCGGCCAGCTTGAGGGCCTCCCGCTGCTGTCGCTCGCGCTCGGCCAGCTCAGCCAGACGCTTCTCCTGCTGCTTGTGCGCGACCATCTGATCGAAGCGCAGCAGCTGCTGCTCCAGGGCCACAATCAGATGCTCCTGCTGGCAGGGCGGACAGTGCCAGTCGCCCTCGGGTATGTAGAACAGAACCGGGGACAGGCAGGAGCAGTGGTAGCCCTTGTTGCAGTGCGGCGTGTCGCAGAGCAGGATCCACTCGGGATGGTCCGACTTGCCGCACTCGTTGCACGCCTCGTCCGCATCGTAGTCCTCCTCGTTCTCCTTGCGCACCGTGCGGGCGCGCTTCATGGGCACCACCTGCGACTCGTCCTCCAGCTCGGATTCGGGCGAGAACTCGTGGTCCGAGCGGAAGAGCGGCGAGCCGGGATCTGTGTCGTAGTGCGGCGGTTCTTCCTCCTCCTCCTCGCTGTCCGCCTGCTGGTCCGAGTCCGAGGACCAGCCATCCTTGCCCGGCAGCTTCTTCTTCTTCTTTTTAGCCTCCTCCGCTTCACTGGCCTCCGAGGACTCGTCCTCCTCCTCTTCCTCCTCGCTCCGCGACGGCTCTGGCACTGTGGGATCCTGCTCCTTCTGGGCCTTCTTCTTCTTCTTGAGCTCCTGCTTCATGGACCGCAGCGCCACTTCCTCCTGCTTGCGCCGCTCGGCCTCCTCCTTGATCTTCTGCTGGGCAATGCGTCGCGACTGGCGCACCGGCGTCTCAGAGTCCACGCACTCAATGATGTTGGTGGTGTCCACCTCGCGCTTCTTGCGCGGACCGCGTCCCCGGCCCACCGGCTGTTTGGCGGGCGCCGCTTCTGCCTTGGCTTCGACTTCGGCTTCGACTTCGCTGAGTTTGGTTTCATTTTCCAGGGGATCCATATCGATGGATTCCTCATCCAGGGGATCCACGGGCTCTGGGAGGGCCTGCTCTTTCAGGGGTTCCTCTTTGGGCGGAGGTGGCTCCACTTTGGCTAGAGGTTTCTCCTCCTTCAGTGGTTTCTTCTGGAGAGGCGCCTCCTCCTTCTTTGCTGCCGTTTCTGTTTTTATTTGAGCCCTTAATTTGCTTGCTACTTTGGGGGTGTCCACTTCAGTGTCCTCCTCCTCGTCCTCCCCTTCCTCCTCTTCACTGGTTTCATGCTTCACCTCTGCCTTTGCCTCTGGCACGGGTTTCTCCTTGGGTCCGCCTCGCGTTCGTTTGGGTTGCGGCAGCTCGGAATAAACAACGGCAGCCCCCCCACGACGCCCGGAACGACGCGCAGAGCCCTCGGGAGGGGATGAAGTGTCCTTCGCGGGCAGCGGCGGAGACGATTCTTTGACTGGGAGACTTTGAGTTGGCGCTGCAGCTTGCTCTTTGCTCTGCGGCGGCGTTGGGGTCTTCTCTTTGAGCTGCGCTGGCACTGGAGACTTTTCTTTGACCTGCGCTGCCACTGGCGTCTTCTCTTGCACTTGGGCTGGGGCTGGCGACAGCTCTTTGACTTTCGGCGGCGATGGAGCAGCCTTCACCATGGTTGACGCTGCCACTTGAGACTTTTCCTTAACTGGCGGCGATACTGGAGTTTTCTCCTTGATTGGGGGTGCCAAGGGAGACTTCTCCTTGATTGGCGTGGCCACGGGAGCCTTCTCCTTGCCGGCTGGTGCCACGGGAGACTTCTCCTTGGCTGCTGTTGCCACGGGAGCCTTCTCTTTGCTTGGAATTATCGCCGGAATCTTCTCCTTTACTGGCGATGGATCCTTCAGCAAGGCTCGTGGTGGCGACACGGACCTCTTCTTGGCGGGTGGCGGTGCCCTTTGCTGCTCCTTTGCTGCAGGCGGCGATGGAGTCTTCTCCTTGGCTGGGGAAGGCAACGCATCTTTCTCCTTGATGGGATTTGCCGCCAAAGCTTTCTCCTTGCTGGAAATTGCCGTCGGAGACTTCTCATTTATTGCAATGGGCGCCGGAGACTTCCCCTTGGCTGGTGGAGACGGCTCCTTGACGGTTGGGGACTTCTCCTTGGCTGCTGGAGACTTCTCTTTGGGTGGAGGCATCAGCAAAGGCAATGCAGCCAACGTGGCTGGTGGCGGCGACGGATCCTGCTGCTTGACAGGTGCTTCGTGCAGAATCTTCTCCTTAATTAAAAGGGCAAGAGGCGATGGCAGCTTTTCCTGGGTTGGTGCTGCCGGCGAAGCCTTCTCCTTGGATGGCGACGCGCCCTGATCCTCTTCTTCGGCGATGTCCTGCTCGTTGTTGCGTTTCAGCTTCTCGCTGACTGCCGGTGGCGCCTCGTTGCACGAAGATTCCCTGGAATCCTTGGCATCCTCGCTGCTGCGACGCTTGCGTTGACGCTCCTCCAGCACAGGAGGTGGCGGTGCAGGTGCTGGTGCTGGTGTGGGCGCTACTGTCTCACTATTCGTACGCTTCCTGGGTATGGCCTCCTCGTCGCTCTCCTCCTGTCGCAGCTGCGTCAGCAGATTCTTCTTCAGTGGCTTTGTTATTGGCGATTTCTTGGGCTGACTGAAGGACGGAGCGGGGGGCGTTGCTTCTCTGGGAGGCGGTGGCGGCAGTGTCGCCGTTGGCATTGGTGCCGTGTGCTGCTCGGGCATCCTTCTGTCAGGCTCCTTTTCGGGCAATTTGTCGGGCATAAACTCGGCCACCTTTTCGGGCGTTTTCTTCAGTTTCTTCTCGATAATCTCGGCCAGCGTTGGCTTCTGCTTGGTCACGGGCGCCTTCTCCAAGTGCCGCTTTGGGGCTATAATCTTGCGGCGACTTCGCGCATCTTCCTCACCGCTGGACGAGGTCGTCTCCTCGACCTGCGTCTTCTGTGCCTCCACCTTGCGACGCGCCTCCACATTCGAGGTCTTGGGACGCATCTTAATGCGCTTGCCACCCACATCCAGATCGTCCAGCGCTTCATCGACTTCCTCCTCGTGCTGCTGGGCATCCACTTCGCTCTCGGAGGTGCACGGTCGGGCGGGTGCGGCCACAAAGTCGTTGAGGCGTCGCTTGCGATTGGGCAGCAGCGCTGCGGGCTTGAGATAATCACTTGCCGAAGCTTTGATGCTCGTTAACAAATCGAATTTAGGTACAGATTCTACAGCTGGAGCTTCCACTGGCGGGGATTGGCCTGCATGCTCCTTCTTTTCGCCATTGTCCTTGGGAATTGAAGCCTTGGAGGTGCTGGGCAAATCGTTTTGTACATTTTCTGATGGCTTTTCTTTATTGTGCGAGCCATTATTGCTACTTTCGGACTTCTTTTCGGTTGTAGCCGGTTCGGCGAGGGGTTTAGGCTGCTCTTTTGGCAGTATAACCGCTTCGACGATGGATTTGTGCTGCTCACTGGGCAGGGGAAGAATAACGGCTGTGTCGACGGCTTTTGCCTGCTCTTTGGGTGGAACAGTGACCGATTCGGCGACGCTCTCAGGCTGCTCCTTGGGCGGCAGCGTGGAACTATTGTCATTTGGAAGCGTTTTACTGCTTTGAAGCAGAGGAGCATCCACAATCGTTGCCTTAACCGGTTCGGGAGATGATTCCTTGGCCTTTAAGATCTTTTCAGTGTCGGTTTTGCTCATGTTAGTGGCTGTGGAGGCAGCAGGTTCTCTCTCGTTGCTTGGCTTGGGTGTGGAATCATATGGAATCTTTTTGGATTCCTCCACAGATGTTTTCAAATCACTTTTAACCGTTTCCAATTCTTTTTGAACAGGTTTTCCACCTGATGTGGTTTTATTTTGGGTTTGATTTGCATTGCTTTGTCCCGTTTCATTCGAAGCAGCGTCTTGACAGCTTTTAATCGTTTCGGAACTGCTTTTAATCGTTTGAGGACTGCTTTTAATCGTTTCAGGACTGCTTTTAATCGCCTCAGAACTGCTTTGAGGCGAATCAGAGCAGCCTTTAACCCGTTCAGGGCTACTTTTAATAGTTTCCGAACTACTTTTAGGCGATTCCTTGTCTGCCATCAGATCCTTAACCACTTTGGAAGCCTCAATTTCTGTTGGAACTGGCCCATTATGATTGACGATTGCCTCAGGTTGAGTTTCCTTTTGTTCTTCATTGCTTTCAGCAGCTTTTGCGCTGCCCTTAGGACTCTTAGTTGCCTCCACAGATGCTTCGCTGCATACCGCGGCTTCTTCCTCTTGATTTGACTCATTTTTCGAGTGATTTTCCAACTCTTTTTCCTGTATATTCTTTGTTTTGCCTTCTGTAATATCGTCTTTGTGTGTTGTGGCATTTTCCTCAATTGCTTGCGAGATTTTCTCATTCGTTTCAATCACTTTGATCTGGTATTCTGGCTGTTCTGTGTTCGTTGCTTCCTGGGGCTCCGTTTGCCCTGCTGCTTGTGAGATTTCTTTTGTTTCGTTGCCTGTTTTGGTTGCTGCCTCTTGCTCGGTTTGGGGCTCGGTCTCCGGCTGCTGCTCCTCCTTTAGGTCCCTGCCATTGCGCGGCGGTGTGCCTTCTCTGGGGCCACTCTCCCCGTTGGTCTTCTCCTCGTTTAGACTATCGAAAATACTTCGTTTGGCTTCCTGCTTTGGTGTTTGCTTAATGGGACTCAGCTTCAGGCAGCCGGGTTCACCGAAAAAGAATGTGGCCTTTGGCTCTGAATGTGTGGATGCTGATGCCGCCGCCTCCGCCGTCGCCGTCGCAGCTGCCTCCTCCGCAGGAGCTTCGTTTTTGCCATTTCCCACGAGACATTCGGCGCCACTGCCCATGCCAAACACATGGACCACAGCCTCCTCTATGGCTTCACTCGGCTCCAGTTCATTGTCGTCCGTTTCCTGATCGAAATGGCTTAGGAAATTGCCATCGTGCGGGCAGGGAGTGGCAGCAGCATCACAGTCGCTGCCAGAGCCCTGGCCGCTCACCGTCATGGTGGGCTCTTCAATGGCTTCGCCCACTTCGTCGTCGTCGTCGTCATTGTCTTCCTCATCATCCTCTTCGATGTCTGCTGCCGCACTGTCTATATCGTCGTCATCATCATCGTCTCCACTGCCCTCCTCTTCTTCTGCTTCATCGAGTTCCGAATCTTCATCTTCCTCCTCCTCCTCGCCCGATTCGGCATCGTTCTCATCCTTTGTGCTTTCGTAGCGGCTGGGCTTCTTGATGCGTTTGGTATCCAAAAGCGTGGGTCGATGTTTCTTTTGCTGCTCCTCCAGCGACTCTGTGGGACTGCTGTCCACATCCTCAATGGAACGTTTCTTGGCAGGAGCCGGCGAGCAGCTGCCGCCCATTTTTGTGTGCGTGATGAACAGTGGCTGCAACAAAAAAGAGGGAAATAGCATTAGGTGCTGCCGATTCAAGGCACTCTTTCGTATACTTACCTTGACCCTTTTGGCCTTTTGTTCGTCTTGATCGGGAGAGCGCAGTTTGATCTTCAAATTGGGCACCAATTTCGTGGGTGGTGGCTCCACCTTGATTTGTGGCTCTGTCTGCTCCTCGTTCTCCCCCTCATCTTCATCGTCGTCGTCGTCCTCCTCTTCCTTCTCTTCGGGTGGTGGCGGCTTGGCCGGGCAACTATTACTGCTGCTCGTATCCTCATCAGCCTCGCCAATATCCTTGGAGGGCAGCACCACCTCATTGCCACGCAGCCTGGCTATGAGATTCACGAATTCATCCCGATTGGTGGCCACCACCTGCCAGATTTCCTCGTCCAGATGCTCCTGATAGATGCGCAGATTGCAGTCATCATCCTGGGTCAACCAGTAGGCATGCCCCAGTCGATCACGTCCAATGGGCTCCGATCGCAGGGTATTGGAATTCTGCGTGAGTATGTGGGCACGAAATTTGACATTGCGCTCGAATTGGCTCTCCAGGAGTTCCTAAAAACAGTAGATAATGTTAGTAAATGGTTTATTAACGGATAGCTTTTCGAACTTACCCGAAATATCCTTAGTTTGACTTTTAGGCTGGAGTTTTTATAGCCAAAGCGTTCGATTTCCCAGGCATCTTGGAGAGAGTATCCAAAACAGAATTTACTGAGAGCCGATTCCCAGCTCTTCTCGTGCACCGTTTTGCGGGTCTTTCGCAGCAGTTTGATATGCAAATCCTTCAGCTCAGGAACTTTAATATTATTGTAAATGTAAGTATTATTTATAATATTCATATAATTCTCTTGTTTTTGTTCGTGCAACACTGCCACGATTTCTCTTTCATTCACAAATGCAACACTGCAGCGCTCTCTTTTACTGCTTAACCGCCGCTCTCACTCTCTGTCTCTCTGTTTCACTAATGCAATTACTACAAACACACGCATTACACGCTCTCTCTCTCGCTCTCTCAATAAGTGTTGTTAAAAGAGAGAGCAAAAATTAGTTGGAATTTCCCTAGCAAGTGTTGTTTAAAAGTTATGGAAAATACACATTTCCCATGAAAAACCACTACAAATATATGTAGCTTTTATGTAACTTGACATATAAATAGTTTTTCCTTTCGTTGCATTTAAGTTATAAAAGCAAAAACAGTGATTCAATTGCGCTCCCTCTCAATCACACTCACACACATGCACTCACCTTCATCGTTGTTTGTCAACCACTCCTGCAAATGCTTAAAATTCGGCAAAATCAGGCCCAAATCTTTGGCGAATTTTTGCAAAAACGCACAAATAACTGCAAAGTCAGGATCATTTGCACACGAATGCAGTGTCGTGCTTATAGCATCTTCATCTTTACATTCCTCCGTTATTGCCTCTGTTGGTATTGTGGTCGCCGCTGCAGCCGTAGCTGAGGACGCCGCCATTTTTCATGCGTCCCCGAAACGGACCGAGAAAATTTCTTGTAGCACACGAAAAAAATATATATACTACACGGCTGAAATTGAGTTATTTCGACTGAAATAACTTGGCATTTGTTCACGACTTAAGCGTTTTTATTGCACGTCACTGTACTGCATCGATTAGTCATATTTATGGGTCAAAATGTTTAGTTTTACATATTAAAGTTGTGGTTTAAAACAAAAGAAAACATTGATTGCACTATCGATAGTATCGATATTTTACTGCTAGTCTCTACTATCGATGGTTTTGCGACTATCATGATAGTTTCATTGATACCGATAACTGCGTTTCATTATTTCATCGATAATTTCATTGTTCTTTCATTATTTTCATTGATAATTTCATTGTTTTTTCTACAAAGGCGGTGTGGCGGAGGGGGCGGAGGAAATGCCCCAAAACCACAGTCGGCCAACACAATCCTCAAATTTGATATTCCGTTTAATATTACAAAGCTAGCTAGAAGCCTTAGACCTGAATACATACTTTTATCTGATGGATGAATCAATTTTCTATAATGGTGGCTAATTTCAAGGTCATTCTTTCTATTGGATTTTTGAGAAAATAAGGTGTAAACAAAGTGGGCCAATTTGTGTACGAAATT
The DNA here is from genome assembly GCA_018150905.1 of Drosophila ambigua. Taxonomy (NCBI): domain Eukaryota; kingdom Metazoa; phylum Arthropoda; class Insecta; order Diptera; family Drosophilidae; genus Drosophila; species Drosophila ambigua. Next base: position 14,898 of record JAECWS010000157.1, on the reverse strand, counting down.
AGCTGTGTCGCTCAATCCGCGGTCACACTGATTTACGGTATATTTTGGTAGATTTTCGGTATATTTTGAAAATGAGATGGTATATCTCTGTATATTTCTGAGGGTCAGACGGTATATTTTGTCGCTCAACCCGCGGTCACACTGGTTTGTGTTTGTTGATAGAAAAAACAGTCGCAAAAACAACAAAGACAACGCAAACAGAAAACAGATTTTAATTGCTAAAAAATCGAATCCGAAGCACTACGCTTACTTACTACGCAGCCTGCGTACTTGTGTTTGTGTGTGTTTTTTCCGTGTATTTCCGCTGGCGAGAAAGTGCAATAAATCTGGACATCTGCTCCAGTGAAAGTGCTGTATCCCCCCAAAGCCCAGAGAGATATACCAGATACAGATAGAGATATATAATCAGCTAAAGGAAGAATCAGCCAACAACAATGACCACATATCAAATGAATTTCAATCAGGACTTTACGTAAGTTATTATAATAAATTACCATCTAACAAGACAAAAAGCCTTGGGGGGCACCATGAAAGAAGGTCACTATGGCGAAAAACTAAATACAAACAGCTATTTAGATACAAAAACACACAGCTGCTTGTGGGCGGGGGAGGGTTGGTGATGTTAGTGTAGAGGGGGGAAGGCGCAATTGATGTGCTTGTATGACACTTACTGAAACTACTGCGATCAGTGTTTCAATTATAATGTTTATCATATTAAACTACGCATGTTTACTCCAATATTTATAATGTATGCAATAAGTTGACATATAAATCTGTGTTTAAGTAAGTGTCATACGTGCATTAATAGCTCTACTGATATTTGTTTGTGTGTGCCTGTCTTTATTTATTTTAGCGTGTATGGGTGTCATTTGCATTTGTGTTTGCAGTTTATTGGAACATGCAAACAAGCAGTTCTAATAACAACGACATGCATATTATGAAATACAGTTAAAGCATGAAGTGTGACGAGTAGGGGGGGAGAAGGCCACATTACACTAAGCAACAAAACAGGGAAAGAGACGAGCTTGAAGATTCTCAGCTAATCAGCAATTGAACGCTTTTCACTCCAATTATGTTGCTTAGTGTATGAATCACAAACACAAAAACACACACACAGCAATACACAACAATGGCACACATTCACCTACACCCCATAAATGCGCAACAGCTGATGTCTCTCGCACTGCCTTATAAATAATGCATACAGCCTCTCAAATCTTTGTGTGTCGTCTGGCCAGCTTAATTAACCTGTTTTTTTTTTTAAGCACTAACTGTGATTATTTTTGCTCAGCTGATGTCATTAGAATAATTCATGCACACATACACATGCATGGGCACCAGTTTTTTAGTGCCGTTAGCTTAGGGCAAAAGCTCAGCTTGCGTTTTGAAGCGCCGTTAGTTCTGGACAACTTTGATTGCGCTCAAGATTGCTTTTGCTCTGGTTTTGCTTTTGAATTGCCATCTCCCTCCCCATCACAATCAGCCAACGACGCCACCCAGAGCAGAAAGCATAGAATGCAAAGAACAACAGCAATCAATATTTCCACTTATGGCGAAAATGCAAAAAAAAAGAATCGCACACTCATAGCGTAAGTGCAATAAAACAACAAGGCAAGCAGTGGATGCGATGCGATGCGCGTCATAAAGCAGGGAACAAAGGCAGCCCGTAGACAAGAAAGAGACAGCAAGCTCAGCGCTTTCTAATCAGAAACAAATCAATTAGCTCCGTGCCCCAGGGCGGGTGAATGTACGCCACAGAAAAAAAGTAAACCAAATAAAAATAGAAATTATAAATTGCAATCGAGCGGGCACTTCCTTTGACTTTGGTTCGACACAAGTTCAAGGGGAATCAAGAAAACAAATCGAAGCGCAACGAATGCAGGGATACCCTATGAAGATTTGCGCTGATGCACTTATGATAGTTATGCCAACTTGATCTGCGCATTGCTCTCTTCTCTGCTGTGCAAACATCTCTTGGCACTGGTTATACCCTCTGCTAGAGGCCCCTTGCTAGATCTTGAGAACTGATAGCTCTAATTGAACGCTCCAAAAACACGTGATGCAAAAGTGCTTGTTATTGTTTGTGCGCCAGCTGTAATGACGGGAAAGTCAATATTTTTGTTGTTCCTCCGTTCGTTTGATTGCATTTTCCATTTTGTGCGGGTTCTTATTTAATTTAAATTTTTTAATGCGAATGAACTGGAATCCACCTTTGACTTGCTGACTGCTACAGAAATTTATGGCTACTCATTAAGCTTTTAACTTACATTTACGATTGTGTGTGCCCATGCGTCATAGTTAAATATATAAACAAATTTATACATATATGTATGTACGCAGTTTTTTGGTTAATCATTGGGATTGTTAGTAAACAACCCGAAAAGATCGCGAAAACAACAAAGAAAAGACCTTAACGCTATCGCACTGCCCAGTATCATGGCAGAGGGGACAGTGGGGGGACACCAACAAGGCCAGACGCAACCTTGGGCCCCATTTTAGCAACTACGATGACGGCTACGCCTTTGGCGGGAAACTAGTTTTGATAGCACAAAACAAAAACCGAAAAAAAATAAATCACCCGAGCGGGCACGTGTTGCGCTCTCAGAGCGAGATATAGCTTAGGCTTATCGCCCTAAACGTGCTCTAAATACCAAAACATCTCACATAATGTGCCAAATCTGTAGTTTTCAAGAACAACAGCTCGCAAAACAACTAAAACTGGGTCAGCACTAGCTTCAAATTTGGCGCTCAATAAAAAATACCAGAGTAAAAAATACCAACTAAAATATACTAACGCCGAATGGCATATGCAGCGTTTTCCAACACTTGCCAAGTGCATTGGAAACAAAAACAAAGCGCTGACATTGAAAAAAAGCGATAATTTAACAATAATTGGGTGCAATTTAAAGCGAGAGTGAGAGAGAAATTAGAGCGAGCGAGCGAGCGATAGTGTGAATGGGGAAAAATCAATTATCCGTTTGCAATGGAGCAGCGTGCGAATTTCCTGGCACTCACCCTACTGGACGCGCTGGAAGATGAGAACGAGGCGGACATCTTGTCGATGCTCGATAGGAATGTGATCAATGCTGGAATTGTGCCCTGCGACCGTGGCCTGGCGCCGCTGCACTATGTGTGCGGCATGCGAAACGAGCAGCTGGCCCGCCGCATACTCGAAAAGTTTCTGGAGAGCCCCGACTTGGATGTGAACGCCTTGTGCGATGGACAGACAACGGCCCTGCATATAGCCAGCATTTACGGGCGAGTGGATCTGGTGCGGATGCTGCTGCAGCGTGGGGCACGCGCCGATCTGCCGGATGATGAGAACAAGCTGCCGGTGCACTATGCCATCGAAGAGTGCCACTTCGAGGTGCTGCAGCTGCTGCGGGATCACATCTTTCGCGAGAAGCACAAGCAGAAGAACCTGCGGCTGCCGGAACACCAGGCCGTGGCCAGCCCCACGCCCAATCAGATCCTTAAGTACAACTACGATGTGACATCGCCCTATTACATTAACATCACCCACAGGCGCCACAAGCCGCAGCCCAAGTTTCCAGACATCGCGATGGATGCCACCACACTGCCGGACGAGCAGTCGGTGAATCTCTTCACCCTCACGGAGGCCCATCTGACGCAGCTGCTACAGAGCCAATGCCAAGAGGATCCAGACCATCCGAAGCGACGTTCCATCATCGAGAGCTGGCGGGAGAAGGTGGAGCGCTCGCGGGCGCGTCAATCGCTGATGCACAAGTACGACAAGCATGTGGAGGCCATAGTGGAGGAGGCACTGGCCCGGGAGGACTTCAACTACGAGCGACACATGCAACAGAAGCTGCGCGAGGAGGATGGCCTCGCAATGGAAATGGAGATGCAGCAGCAGCAAATCGACGATGCAGCGGCGCCCAATCGACAGATCTTCCAGCAGCTGGTGGAGCAGGTGTCACAGGCACAGGTGATAGAGCCCGAGCCGGACAACAGTTTCGTCACAGCCCGGGAGGAAGAGGAGCTGCCTGGGAACTCGCCACGACCCACGGACGAATACTTTCTGCAGATCAAAGAGGCCTACGTCCACACGGATGATGAGAACGGGCTGGTCTTCTACGAGGCAAAGTTCCTGCAGAATGATGACAGGCAAGCCAAGAGATATGCAGAGCGAGGCCCCCAGCCGGAGCAGCAGCTGCAGCCGGAGCAGCAACAGCTGGACAGCACAGTCAGCACGAATCTCACACTGCCACTGGACTACGAGACGGACGCGCTGCGGCGAGAGCTCACCCAGTTGGGTGCCTCTGTGGGTCCCATAACCAAGACCACAAAGCGATTGTACATCAAACAGTTGATCAAGTACAGAAGGAACACGGATGCCTTGCTGGCTGCCCAGAAGCATGCCCAGGAGTCGCAAATCCGCTATTCGGTGGAGCTGCACCGGACGCTCCGTTCGCCGGAGGCCTTCGAGCGAATCAGCGAGTTCATGCCACAGGAGGCGGCCTCATCGGAGCACTTTGCCACGGCGCCGATTGTGAAGAGAACGCTGCGGGAGGGCCATCTGAAGCAGAGCTTCATCTACATGCTGATTGATCCGCGTATCTCCCGCAATCTGCCCGGCGAGAGCACCTTTCTGGATAAGTTCAGCATCTGGCAGCGATTCCTCGACTCCATTTTCTATGTGGGCAAGGGAAAATCGTCGCGGCCGTATGCCCATCTGTACGATGCGATGCGCCAGCACACGCGTCTCAATCAGAAGCGCGACAATGGTCGGGAGCGAACAGAGAAGGCGGAACGAAAGGGCGGGTTTCGCACACTGCAGCCGGATGTGTTCAAGTCGCCGCCGGCGGGTGATGCCAAGCTTCTGGGCAGCAAGAAGCTCGAGCGCATACTGGAGATTTGGCAGAGCGAAAGCGGCGTCGTGTGCCTGCATGTGTTCCACAACATAATGCCCATTGATGCGTACACGCGAGAAGCCTCCATTATCGATGCCATGGGCCTGGGACACCTGACGAATATGAAGCGTGGCGATTACTACGGACCCGCTCAGTCGTGGACCATGAAGCAGCGAAAACATTTGGGCATTGCTCTGCTCTACAAAGCGATGCACATCTACCTGGCCGAGGGCGAGTCCCAGTTGTCGCCCAGCGACCTAATTTGATTCGATTAGAAATGGGGCTTACTAAGGTAAGCCGCTAAGTAGTTAGGCAATTAGGTACTAAGTACGTTCAAAGTGCAAACATGTTCCAAAAGATTGATCTCTTGTATGTAAATTTAAACAGAAGTTAAAACTAATTAAATAAGCAATAAAGTAAAGAAATTGGGTCAAAAGTAAATTCAAAAGGCAGAAATTTGTGTCAGTTGGTATTTTCCCCATACAATGTACTAAATTATGCTTAGCGCCTCATCGTTGTAGTGCTGTCGCACTCGCACTTTTAGTTGTGCTGTGTGAGAGGGAAATGGGCACTCAACAGGCTTGCTGCATACCCTGGGTTCGAAACCCGCGCTGGTTCAATAGTTTATTATATTTAATATAATTTTTTTTAATTTTTCTCTCTTTTATGTTGTATTAATCATTTTCCAGTCATATTTTCTTAAAAATGGTGCAAAATTTGCTTGAATGGCTGTAGTTATTGTGCTTTTAGCATATGCATAATATGCCAAAATTCCTTGCTGATCGCGTGATCATTTTTAGCCTTGCATTTTTTTATGTTTAATTTGAACACAAGCAAAATCAATTGTAAATGCAGTCATTTTTGTAGTTTATCAATGCCTTAAATGCAGCTGCTTGTCTGGACAAACAGCCCCTCGCCGACTGCACACAAAAACCTCCCTTAGCAATTTCCTCACACCAAATCTCGCTCACAGGATGCAGTTGCAGCAACAAAACTGCAGCTGGTAGCAACAACAACAGTAGCCCAAAAGCATGCTGTGCTTTTTTGGGCAGGCCAGAAAATGCGTGACTGTTTGCTGGAGGTTTGCATGCCGCTAGAATTCCCAACCAGTACTGGCCGCGCCGCCATGGAGAGAGCCTTGATTGCCCACGTCCAGTTATCTTTGCGCAGTGGCAATACCGTAACCGATGAAGTTCTACTGAGGTGCGGTTATTGCTAGTTGAAAACTTTAACCAATACCCCGCCATGGGGACGTGAAATACCGTCCACTACGGCAATTTTTGCAAGCCCGAGAGGGCTAATATTCAATAAATAATTAAAACTAAGCTTAGAGGTAAAAGAGATCCGATTTATAATTTTCAAATCTGTACTTTGCAGCTCCCTGTCCGTGTTGAGTGCCACGGGCCTGCGACTCTACTCGATAGCCGGACAGGATAAGGTGGAGGAGATCTTTGCCAAGGACAATACAGAGCAAATACGGATTGTGGAGCGGCTGTTCAACAGCTCGCTGGTGGTGCTGGTCACCTCCCAGAAACCCAATTGCCTCAAGATGCTGCACTTCAAGAAGAAGCAGGACATTTGCAACTGCTTCTATCCGTCGGAGATACTGTGCGTGCGCATGAATCGCCAGCGATTGATTGTCTGCTTGGCGGAGAGCATACACATCCACGACATACGCGACATGAAGATCCTGCACTCCATCGAGAACATAGCGCCCAATGAGCTGGGCCTCTGCGCCCTGTCCCTCAACTCACATTTGGCCTTTCCCGTCTGCCAAACGAGCGGCGAGCTGCGCATCTTCAATGCGAATAAGCTGCGGACAGGGATGACCATCAAGGCCCATGACACGCCCCTCTCAGCGTTGACATTCTCGCCGAGTGGGGCGCTGCTGGCCACCGCCTCGGAGCGGGGCACTGTGATACGGGTGTTCTGTGTGAAGAATGGCCAGCGGGTGCAGGAGTTTCGGCGTGGAGTGAGCTGTGTGCGCATCGCTTCCCTGGTCTTTGCGGCCAGCGGCGATTTCCTGTGCGCCTCCTCCAACACGGAGACGGTGCACATCTTCAAGATTGATGCACGAGCCGTGGAGTCGGTGGAACTGAAGGCAATTGGTGAGTGACAGGATGCGGTTCCCCCCTGATTGAGTCAAGACTAAACTTTCTCCACCTTGCAGCGGAAGTGGCTGCCAAATCGGACAGTGCCTCCAAGGATGCTGCAGCGGCGGCGGCGGCGGCACCACCAGCCACAGAAGAGGCCAGTGCCACGCCCGTTGCCAGTTGGGGTGGCATGTTCTCCAAGGCGGTGTCATCGCTGCTGCACTCGACGCAGGTCAGCGACGTCCTCGCCCAAGATCGATCCTTTGCCACAGTGGTGCTCGCCCAGGCGGGACTCAAGCACATCTGCGCGCTGACGCGAGTGCAGAAGGAGCTGCGACTGCTGATAGCCTGCGAGGATGGTTTCCTCTATGTGCACGAGTTCAATGCGGAGCGCGGAGGTACCTGCAAGCTGCTGGCGGTCCACGATCTGCGGGGAGCCCTCGAGGATGTCATCGAGCTGCAGCTGAGCGAGAGTGTGCTGCGGATGCAGGCCAAGCCGGTGACCACGCCGCAATCGCTGACGCTGCTCAAGAGCTGTGCGGCCAGTGTGCTCATTGAGAATCCCGAGCCGATGCCGGATAACAGCTATGCGAGCATTCTCCGGGGCGATCAGGCGGATGCCATGTCAGGTGAGGCATCAAATCGAGCGGAAAATCGATCAAAACTAAACGACTCTATATCTGCACAGATTCCGCCAAATTTCGTAAACTCTGCGATGCCATCGACACTCCAACGAAGCTGTACGACGAGCGGCAATTTCCGCCCGTCGCCATTGCGGCCAAAGATTGACCAAAACGCCGCAGTTCCCTCAACATGGTCTTTGTGGAGAAACCATAGAAAAATCGAAACCCAAAACAAAAGCAAAAAACAATACAAAACCCCCTAGAAAAGTTGTCCAAAAAAATGTACTTTAAGTTCTGCTAAAAAGCAAAAAAAAAACAACAAAAAAGGAAATACTCCAAACGAGAAAATATTGACAAAAAAAAAGTATTTTAATTTATATTTAAACTATAAGAATTAATCCACACTTTTGATTTCCAATCGATTTTGTATATATACGCGCGTATATCTTTAGCTGTAGAAACTTTCCCGTAATTGTTAACAAATTTATAACTTGGCTTTCTCATTCCGTTTACATGTAACTCCATTTGCCCAAGTATTCTCATAGATTCTCTCTCTAATGCAGTTATACAAGCTCTGTATTTTTGTATGATATATAAATATATACCTAAATATATTTAGTGATATATATTATGATAGTTAATAGCAAAGACTTAGCAAATTGTGCGTTAGAAGCTCAACAGAAAATCCAAAAAAAAACAAAACTAAAAACTAAAAAATACAGGAGGAAAAGCAACAAATAATGTACCTTAAACAAAACTGAATGAAACACTAAACGTATTCAATTAGCTTTGCAAATAATTAATCTAACATTTAAATGTTTAACAAACAAACGTAAATTATATTATATTATAAATATACAAACACAAAAAGAAAGCTCGGAGCAGCGTAATGTCAATGAAAATTCTTAAGTATTTAAAATATGCATAAATATCAAAAACATTAGTTATAAATTATTAACTTTCGGCATGACATGACACGACATGACTTATATCTTATTAGAATTGCAATCAATGAAAAAAAAGCAATCAACGAAAGATTAAAGCAATTTATTATGTCCAAAATAATTTAATTTAATTTAATTCAATTCAATTAAACGAAGCAATTATTATAAATTACAAAAAAAAGAGAAGAAACGATGAAAAACAAATAGAAAAAAATCTAAAAATTTGAAAAAAGCAAATAAAAATTACAAAAACCCCTAGAAAAATTGATGGCATTTATTAATTAACCAAATGGGGGAAGTAAGATAAAGGATAAGGTAAAGGAACTTCTTTAAAATATAATTCTAAATGGCTTAAAATTCATTTAATATATTGTGTATGGTAGAACATTTAACAAATGGGAAAAATAGATTATAGCAATAGGAACAGGCAGTTCTACAATCAAAATATGATTATGATCAAACTTCAGCTCTTTGCGCTATAGAGGAATTTCAATTTAGCGGGGCTGTTATGTTTCAAGAATTTCGTAGGTGAATCTTTGAAACTTTATTATTATTATTTCATTAATGAATTTTCATAGAGCCTTTTCGACTGAAGTATTTCGTATGGGACCCTTTGAATATTTATTATTAACAATGGTAATATTTAAATGCTTATTCCTTGGACCAAAGGATGATTAGAGTAAAATAAATATAACATTTTAAATTTTAAGGTAATTATCGTAAGAATACTTGTTAAAATGTGGTGGGAATTTAATTCTTAGAGATAAGTATTACTGGATGGCATTTAACAACTGGATTTAGCTTTATTAATAGGAGGAAAAAATTATGTGATACGAAAAGTGACTGCAAATATTTGCTTTAAGTATTAATGATAAGAAATGTTCTGGCATTTAAGGAACACCATTACTCAATTTGCTGGCACGTTGATTCTTAGCTGCCTCCAGATCCTGCTCCTGCTCCTGCTGCACCTCCTCCTGCTGATGATGGCGATGACGGTGATGGTGGTGGTGATGATGATGCCTATGGTGTGGCTGCGGTGGCTCTGGCATTGGCATAATCTCGGGCTCCTCTTCGGCTTCCAGTTCTTCATCCATTTGCGTTGCCTTGTCCACTTTCCAGCCAATTTCCGGCGGTGGCGGCGTGGCTGTCTTTTGCGATTTCAATGAAAACATGGAACCGATTTTCTTCAATTTGTTGTGCACAGAAGCCTCCACATCCGGCTCGACCAAGCTCTTGAGACTCTTCATGGATATGGGCTGCGATTTCGAGGAGGGCTTGGAACGACTCGAACGCGACTTGCCAGACTTCGAGGAAGAGCTCGAGCTGGAGGATGACGAAGAGCTGCCGGAACCAGAGCTGGCATGCACTGGCTTTGTGGTGATCCAAATTTTCATGGCAAACGTAACCTCCGAGCGCAAGGCTTCCTTCAGCGAGATCTGTGGGTGGGCCAGAATTTGTGCTCAAAGGGGAATTGTGAATATATAGCTAATATGCCGCACCTTCTCTTCGATGGCCACCGATTTGACGTTCCAAAAGAATTCCGTACAGCCGAGAACCATGGCGGAGAGCAGACCCAGTCCCAGGACCAGAAATACACCGCCCACATTCTCCAGACCCAATTCGGGCGTATCCCCGCCGGCATCCTCGCTCTTCTCACAGTTGCCACCGCCATGCATCTCCTTCCACCACTTGCGCTTCAGCTCGGCCAGGTTGCCCAGCTCCCCCAGCTTCAGGACTGCGCCGCTGATCTGTTTGCGATACGGCGAATCTAAGAAGGAAGGAAATCTCCATATAATATTAAGTGAATTTCCTGCTGTTGCTGGGACTTACTGAAGGGCATGGCAATGCCATAGCTTTTGTAGTCCAGCCAGCCACCGATCTGCACCAGATCGCACTTGCGCTCCACATTGTACTCCAGGGTGGTGGACTCCATCATGAAGGCATAGAGATTCTTGCCCTTCTGCACCCGCTCCACGCCTTCGTCATTGGTTTTGGTGAACACCGACGGACTGGCACTCTCCATGAAGGTCCACATCTTCTGGTACGTCGAGAAGTTTGAGTCGCGAAAGAAACCCATCGTGGAGCCGCCCATCATGGCGCCGTATTTGATTTTGGTCTGGCCAGCCAGATCCTCGGCACTGCTGATGGAGTTGCCCTGCCGTGAGTTGGTCAGAAAGGCAGCCAAATTGGCCGTATACGAATTTAACATCATCAGCGCAAAGAACCACCACATGCCAGTCACCAAACGGGTGGAGGCGGCCCTAGACAAAGGAAAATTAAATTAATTTACAATTATTTTCAATAAGCATTCACTCACTTGGGCAATATATCACAGCCCTGACCCATCAGTGAGCCAATCGACAGCCATGTGGTGTTCATTATGCTCCAGATATTCTCCACCTCTTCGGGCTCCTTGCACGGATGCGGATTCTCCCAGTCGTCGGGCGCCATGCGCGCGAGGGCAAACAGCAGCAGCGATATAAACAGATACGCCGAACCCATGTAGATCCACACATCCAGAGAGAAGGGCGACAGAAATGAGAAGAGATCTGTGTCCGGTATGGGCGGCTTGGAGAACAGTATGCTGATGCCCAGGGTCATGAAGGGTGGCGTAAAGTCCACAGCCTGACGTCTCGCCGAGGTCATCGTCAGATCACAAATGCCCAGATCAGCGTTCTAGCAGGTAGATCCATGGAATATTGGATATTTTGGATATTTCAATGCCCCACTTACCCCATCGATTAATTGCTTTACGATGCCATCCCACGTTTGTGTGGCTGGATTCAGGGAGCCATATCTGCCGTCGGGTGACATGCGGAATTCGTATTTGAAATTCAGCATCTGAGCGATGGCGTCTATCAGGTCTATGGAGTAGCCCTCGTAGCGGGCATTGCCATACAGCACCTCCCCCTCCTCGGGCTCCTTGAGCGTGAGAAAAGGCGCGCCCAAACGGGATGAGATTATGAAAGTTTTGTTGGACAACTTTTGGCCCACACGCTTCTCGCTTTCCTCATCATCGTTGAGGATGTCCAGACCATTGACGGGATCCCAGGTGGCCAGATCCAAGTAGCCGCCCGCATTCACCTCCATGAAGCGTAGGGTGAAGAAGCTGCGCTGCCCATACTCATTGAAGTCGATGCGACCCGTGGAGGCCTCTTCAGAGCGCTGCATGAAAAATATATCCAGCTAGAGGGAATCTATTTTCGAGAGGCTTGGCTAGCGCTCTTACCGCTTTCATGAACTCTATAATACGTCTGCCATGGGGCCAGGATTTTTTTCGTTTGCACTCCACCTCTGGGGCTGTTAGTTCGTCCAGTATACCCAGTTCCGTCAGGCCCTTGGAGAACAGCCAGACGGCATCGTTGAGGAGTATCATCGTTGTCTTGACCCGTCCTGGTTCGACCTTATAGTAGCGGCCAGCTCTCTTCTCATGCTCCTCCCAGTCGTGTATCACATTCTTGATGTGAAAATCTGTGGGATCCATCAGACGCACTGTGGTTATGTTGGCATCCACGCCGGAGAGATCACCAAACTCCACCGTGTGTGTGTCCAGCAGGGGTATGAAAACACTCTGCAAAAATAAATCGAAATAAAATAAAAACTGTATAATAAATAAATATAATAAATATAAATAAGTAAAATATATACATAAATATATAAATATAAAATATAAATAATATAAAACTGCACCTGATATTCGCCCAACATTTTCAGTTCGTTGGCCTGCTGCAAGAGGCTCAATAGATTCGGCGGCGAACAGTGCACAATCAGACAATTATCCGTGGATAATTTGATTTCCTTCAGAAAGGGTCTATAGTCCTCATCTGGGCCCAGCTGTTTCATGGTGGTAGGCATGTTGCTGGGCTCACCAATTTGCAAAATGTCCTGCAGCTGTTGCAGCTCTAAAGGGGTTGAACAGCAAATGGGTTAAAAATAAGACTTAAAGCAATTCCAGCTACCTCTATCCGATTCATAGATAATCGTAAAGCTACGCCAGCCAAAGCTTTGTACGATTTCCGCAAATCCCTGGGATAGCAACAGATTATCGGGATGCACATTCAGAGTCATGGTGGAGTGCTGGCGATCCGGTATGGACTCATTGGGCAGCCAATCGTAGACAATGTGCGGTATGTCCAGGGTATTGCACACCGAAGCAATAATATCTGCCAGAGAGTAACGGACTCCGATAGTTTATTGAAGGTTTGGCTGTGGCTGCGATATATTTACCCGAACTGCTGCCCGTACTGGGTCCAAATATAGCTATAGCACCCTGGGAAATTAAGTTGCAAACTGCAAAGGGAAAGATAACAAATGATTAACTCCAGTTCTTCCATTGGTAGTAGGTGGCTTACCCATCTTTTCCATAATAAAACTATCATCCGTATTGGCATACACGACAATGGGTACAAGTTCTATGTTCCTTTCCAATATATTTGCACGATCCACTGCGGTGCGAAATGCAATTTCTGCCTCATCTTTGTCCGATGTAAAAATGCTGCCTAGAGGAATGCTACGCGTCAAATGTAGCACGGCTAGCCCTTGAGAGACAGTGACCCAATTTCGTGTGCAACTTACCCACCATAAACTGCTGTCTGGCTTGGGCTAAGGACAACAACAGACACAGCACTAAATAAATGTTGTATAATGGCCACATTTTATTGGATTTTCCATTGGAAGTACGTGAAGTAGGCGAAGTATGTATTCCAATTGAATTTTCCTGTTGCCTGATGATGTAAAACTTGCAGCACGAAAAATATTTCACCACAATGTGTATGGCAACTGTGATGGTCGGAGGTCTGCAGTGCAATGAGTGCAGAATTCGAAACGGAATCGAAAGTAGAGCTATGCTAAAATTAAAAGCAAGTGAGCGTAGGAGAGACAGAGAGAGAGAGCGCGCAGCTCTCTGGGCTTTGTTTTGCTCAACATATTCTAAACAATTGCGAAATATAGGGATCTACAAAACAAAGACAGAGAGAGAGGGGAGAGTAGAGAGAGGCAGACCGAGCAAAAGCGAACCACTTGGATCGTGTCCAATAAAATGTTGTCATGTTTTAATGCTCGTACTACATTTAGACTTAAATTTCGTACAGAACAGATCATCAGCGCTGCTGGGCTGGTTTAGTTCTTCCGGTGTGAGTCGCTGTGGAAATTGCACAGTTCATTGAATTTACTTTGTAGCTGCTTCTGAATTTTGACAATCTTCTGCTTCTACACCTTCTTGCGCACAATATGATCGTAGAACACCACATAGCCCAGCTTGGGGGAGTAGACCATCGTTCGCTTGGCATTTCTCGAATACAAATTGTATTGGCCGCCCACTGTGACAATCTTGTGATCGCCCTTGTGCATAAACAGCAGACCATGGTGATGATCGTGCATCACCAAATAGTTGTCACTGTCCGTATACTTGAGCATGTTGTACCGTGGATTCGAGTAGCTCAAATGATGGGCCATGGGCTTTACACGGCAACGGCCCTCAAAGACGCATTTCCAGTCGATTTTCTTGGTATCGCTGCCGCCAATGCGCCAACTGCTGTCCAGATCTATGTAGCCAGAGATCTCGGAGCCATCTTTCGCTTGATACGAAGTAAACACAATGGTCTGTGGGGTAGAGCCATGTAATAGAATTGATTATGATTTTCAGCAGCCCGCACGTACCGATAAGAACTTATTCGAATTGGGTATCTCGCGTTTTTTAAACTCCAGCAGCACTGGATCCGTATTGGTGGGTGACATAAAGTCACCCAGCAGCCCCACCTTCGTTGTCTTTGGTCGGATGGCCTGCTCGGCAATAAATACACGCCTTTCGAACTCATCCTGATCGTAGGGCACTTTGGTGGTGCGGTAGCCCAGCTGCACAATGGATTTGATCACCTTGCGATTGCTCAAAAATCGCTCATCGTCCGCAGTGGCAAAGGAGTTGATGTAATCATTGTATGTTTCGAAGTCCAACACACTAAAGTCCACTTGATGGGAGCCCATTTGGAGGTGTAAAAAGTATCTGTTTTTGGTTGTATTAAGTGTGGGTTTTGGGCGCAATTAATATTAATATTAATTAATTTTAGTGTTCTTGGAAGTGTTGTTGTGTTATTGTTTGTTGTAGTGTTAGTTGTGATTTTGTGTATAGTATTTTTGATGGAAAAATCCGAAACTTTGTGCCTGATGTAGTGTAGTGTAATGTAGTGGAATCAATATCTTAGCTAAAACATAGTGGTGCAGATTAGCGTAAATCATAATTATTGCGCATTGTTTGCGCTGCCCACTGTGCATTCGTACAAATATTTCACCGCGCATGCCCATGCACGTCAGCGACCTTTTTTGCTCGATTCTTTAACCCGCGCCTTTGCTTTCTACCTGCAGTTGC
>JAECWS010000156.1:0-76678 GCA_018150905.1 Drosophila ambigua | reverse complement strand
GCGTATCACGAGAGCGTCAGCCGACGCCGCTCAGAGGCCTCTCGCCATTCTGTTGTCGGTCGTCGTTTTGGATAGTCGTTGAGATCGTTGAGTAGTTGAGATCAATTGTGTTGTCAGTCGCTTTTAAATATACCCACCAAAGCTGTATCCACCAGTTATATTTCTATTCAATAAACATACTATTAACCACACCTTTCACATTTGGGGCTCGTCCTGTTTTGAATGCGCGGTTAGTAATGATGAGTGAAAAAGTTGCCTAAAGTGGATGGAGCATTTATTGTGATTTCAAATAAAGAAGCAAAGTCGTAAAGTTGTACAGTCGAACAGTTGTGAAATTACAGTATTTGCCCAAGAAGCGAAAAATTGTTGCGAAATTCAAATTTTTTGTGTTGCGGCGTGCATACACATACGAAAGAACAGAAGAAGAACGAAGAGAACAGTTCGGTCAACATTGTTGTTGTCGGTTGTTGTTTGTGGTGCGGCGTGCATACACATACGAAAGAACAGAAAGGAGCGAAGAACAGTTCGGTCAACGTCGTTGTTGTCGGGGGTTGTTTTATACATACGATCGTGGAAAAGTAACGAAAGAGAACATTTCGGTCGTCGTCGTTGTTGTTGGTACTCGTTGTGTCGGTTCGCAAGAAGAAAGAAAAGAACAGCTCGGTCGCGTCACTCGCAATACACACACAAACGTAAAATAAGAAGGAAAATGCCAAGAACCGTCGAAAAAAATCAACGAAGTGGAAGCAAGAATCGAAAAGGAGAATCTGCTGCTGCTGGATGAAAATTTGTCCGAGACGGAGCAAGACCTCGAAACCGGATTGATCACAGAAGAAAACAAGGTAGCAATGGCTGAGGGAAGCGTGGCAAACATCGACGCCAGGGTGCAACAAATGATGCAACTGTTAACCCTGAAAATGGAGGTAGATGAACGCAGAGATAATCAAGTGAAAATATCGGCGAGTAATTTTGAGAAAATTCTGAGCGACTTCGATGGATACTCTATCCCTGTGCAAAAGTGGTTCGACATTTTCGAGAATAATGCGGAGGCTTACGAACTGTCGGATAAACAAAAATATGTTCAGGCCCGAGGCAAGATGTGTGGCGCTGCTAAGCTTTTTTGGAATCCGAGTGCGTGTCTAATTTTGACGATCTGAAAGACAGATTAATAAGCGAATTCGAAACGAGTACAAATAGTGCGGATATTCACCAGATGTTGAGAAATCGTAAAATGCTGAAGTCGGAGACATTCCATGAGTATATGCTAAGCATGAAAAAGTTGGCAAGCGTCGGCAGTGTTGAAGAGGAAGCAGTATTGCGCTACATCGTAGACGGGTTGCAAATAAAAAACGAGTTTAAAATCGCGATGCATCGGTGCAGGTCGTATAAAGCGCTAAAGGAAGAGTATGCCATTTACGAGCTAGTTCAAGGAAAACCCAGCGATGACAAGAGCACAGTGATGTACAAAAAATAAAGCGACGGTGCCTGAAGAGCAGAAAAGAGTACTGTTTCAATTGCGGTTCTCCGGATCACAAACGAATGTCGTGTACAGGTGATACCAAATGCTTCCGTTGCAACGAGTACGGACAATTTCCCCGTAATTGTCCGAAAAGAGATGAAAGGGTGAATATAATTATGGATCGCAGTCGCTTTAAGACAATACTTGTAAACGAATGTGAAGTGGAGTGCCTGGTTGACACTGGGTCGGACGTGACCTTGGTCAGAGAAGGAGTATTCAAAAGTTTGAACAATGTGCAGATGCTGGAAAGTGCAACAACCTTTGCGTGGCCTGGGAAACAAGAATACAAAACCAATAGGATTTTTTAACGCCGACATAGAAGTGGATCAGCTGCGAACCGAGCATAAGTTTCTGGTGGTTCCAAACAATGCGATGGAATGTGACGGAATTTTGGGCTACGATTTCATTAAAGAAGTTCACACTTATGGCCGATTTAAACGGAGTCTCTTTTTGAGCCTGGAAAAGCAGAAAAGTCGGAAGAAGAGTATAAAATGGTTTATAATGTCATCGAAACTCCAGGTAATTTTGATGCTCCACCCCAATATCAGAAGAACATTGAACAGCTAGTGGAAAGCAGTTATAAGCCAGCCGAAGTACCCAAAATATGTCCAATAGAGCTGAAGATCGTCCCAGATGGAGTTATAAAACCGTTTTGCCAGTCGCCAAGCCGTTTGTCTGGATATGAAGCAGCAGCTGTAAAGAAGCAGATTGATGAGTGGCTCGATCTGGGTATTGTGCGCAAATCGACGTCTCACGTAGCGAGCAGAATCGTAATAGTCAAGAAAAAAGATCACACGTTGAGAGTCTGCGTTGACTATCGGAAACTGAATAGCATGGTGTTGAAAGATCGCTTTCCCGTGCCGATGATGGACGACGTTCTGGAAAAACTCAAAGCAGCAAGTTTTTCAGCATTATGGACTTGGAAAATGGGTTTTTCCATGTGCCCGTGGAAGAGAATAGCAGAGCCTACACTGCGTTTGTAACTCGTGAAGGACTTTTGAATTCAACAAGGCACCGTTCGGATTTACAAACTCCCAGCAGCTTTCATACGGTTTGTAAATCACATATTCCAGCCGCTTATCAATGAAGACGTTATGCAGCTGTACATGGATGACATAATTATTTATGCCAACGATGTCGGAGAATGCATGACCAAAACAAAGAAAGTTCTAGAGAAAGCAGCTTCGTATGGAATGAAGATTAAGTGGAAAAAATGTAGTTTTCTGCAGCGGCGTATTAAGTTCTTGGGACACATTATCGAAAATGGTCAAATCTGGCCAGGAGAAGAGAAGTGTTCTGCTGTAAATCGCTTTGCTATGCCGAAAAACGTCAAGGCCATCCAAGCATTCCTGGGGCTTACAGGATTTTTCGCAAGTTTGTACCACAATATGCGCAGGTAGCACGTCCGCTTACAAATCTATTAAAGAAAGACGTCGATTTTAAGATTGGACCAGAGGAAGAAAAGGCGATCAAACAGTTGAAATCCTTGCTGGTAACGGAGCCTGTTTTGCGAATTTACATAAGGGATGCGCCAACCGAGCTTCACACTGACGCGTCCAAAGATGGCTACGGCGCAGTTCTATTGCAGATGTTTGATGGTAAGCTTCACCCGGTTTATTTCTGGAGCAAGAAGACGACGCAAGCTGAATCTAAGCAACATAGTTACATACTCGAGGTCAAATCTGCATATCTGGCATTGAAAAAGTTTAGACATTATTTGCTGGGGATAAGGTTTAATCTGGTCACGGATTGTATCGCGTTTAAGCAGACCACGAGTAAGCTTGACATACCAAGAGAAGGGGCGCAATGGGTGCTCCATTTGTAGGACTTCGACTTCGAAATGGAACATCGAGCGGCAGACAAAATGAAGCATGTGGACTCTCTAAGTCGTTATCCTCAAGTGTACGTCGTTACATCAGAGATATCATCACGTTTAAAGAAGGCACAGCAGAGCGACGATGGGATAAAAGCAATTGTTCGAGTTCTACAAAACGGCGCATATGAGAACTACACGCTGAAAGGTGGACTACTTTATAAAGAAGTAGTCGGACACGAGCTACTGGTAGTCCCGAAACAAATGGAGCGCGAGGTGATCAAGACTGCACACGACACTGGTCACTTCGCAACGACAAAGACGATGCACAGTATTCAGCAGCAGTTTTACATTTTAAATAATTTCATATCTAACTGTATAAGTTGTATTATTCACAGCAAAAAGACCGGCAAGCAAGAAGGCCTCTTGTATTGCATCGACAAGGGAGATGTACCACTCCATACGGTGCACATCGATCACTTGGGTCCGATGGATTCGACGTTAAAACAGTATAAGTTCAAAGTTAGTCTAGCTGTTCCCAACGAAGTCTACAGGCTGTGAATAGGTCATAATGAAGCTGAGCGAGTGGTCCAACGTATTCGGATTTCCGAGGCGCCTCATAAGCGACAGAGGCGTTGCATTCACGGCCAACGCGTTTGCTGAGTTCCTCAGCGCTAACATGGTAGAGCATGTCTGGTCAACAACTGGTGTTGCCAGAGGTAATGGTCAAGTCGAAAGAGTTAACCGCTCAATCCTTTCGATCATAGCAAAGCTGTCATCAGGGGAACCGTCAAAGTGGTTCAAGTATGTACCGTCTGTGCAAAAAGCGATTAACTCCCACATTCATATGTCGACGAAAGTATCACCATTCGAAATCATGTTCGGCATCAAGATGAATAGCAAAGCAGAAGATCGACTAATGGAACTACTGAATCAGGAGCTGGTAGAGAAGTTTAACGACGACCGTCTAATATTGCGAAATGAAGCCAGGCAGAATATACAGCAAGCACAGAAGACCTACAAAGCCAACTTTGACAAGAAACGGCGTGTCGAGCATGGCTACAGATTAGGCGATCTCGTCGCTGTAAAGCGAACCCAATTTGTTGCAGGTCGAAAGCTGGCGAGTTCATACCTTGGTCCGTATGAGATCGTCAACGTCAAGCGTAACGGACGATACGACGTGAAGAAAGCAGCCCCGGACATCGAAGGACCAAACGTGACAGCGACTAGTTGTGACAATCTCAAGCTGTGGAAGTTTGTCGAGGAAAACGAGGAGCTGTTGTCATCCGGGACGGATGACGAATGTCAGGATGGCCGAATGTAAGAAGGCTGGGTCGCGCACACTAGTGCAGACCTCCCCGAGAGAGCAGAGAGAGTAAAGAGCGTATCACGAGAGCGTCAGCCGACGCCGCTCAGAGGCCTCTCGCCATTCTGTTGTCGGTCGTCGTTTTGGATAGTCGTTGAGATCGTTGAGTAGTTGAGATCAATTAAAAATACATATTAAATTCAAAAATGAGTGTTGAATTTTTTGCAGAATTTTTTATCATTTTTTACTTCTCTTTTCCTATGTAGGAACCGGCTCAAGTACATACATATGTACATGTTATGTACATATAAGTCGAAATGCAGCGAAGCTGTCTCGTCTCCCTTTTCTCCTTTTTATGAACATCACTCGAAGAGTTTAGGGATATTTTAGATTTGTGGTAAATGTGGAGGTGTGCAACGCAGAGAAGGAAACGTTTCCGACCCCATAAAGCATATATATTCTTGATCAGCATCAATAGCCAACTGGATATGGCCATGTCTGTCTGTCTGTCCATCCGTCCTTCTGTCCGTCCGTCTGTCCGTCTTAATGAGCGCACAGTTCGCAGGGACTATCAGAGCTAAAGCAACCAAATTTTGTTTCATGTGATATTACATCAGTGTAAAAATTGTAACAAACCAAGTGTGTTTCAATATTTTGCACCGCCCACTTCCCCCACCAAAACGAAACAGCCACAATTTTGAAGACACGAGAAAACTAAAAACGCTGTATCGTAGAAAATTACCATATCTACCAGATTGCAGAGTCTGAATCAAATTGGATCACTGCAAATTTAGATGTAGATAACAGATGTAGCAAAAAAATTTAAAATATAAAATATTTTTAAATTCTACATAAATAATAAGCTCACAAATTTTTATACTGACTGAGTACGGGTATAAGAGTAGAGTCACGCCCTCAGAAGCGACTCATGACGTTTCTTTTCATTGGTTTTTTAGTTCGGTCTGCCTGTGGCGGGGGCTCTCTTTGTTTCTATAGTGCAATAATCAAAGCTAAAGACCACAAAGAATAAATTTCAATTTCAGTAAGCTCTATTAGGTTTCAACCTTAAGAAAACTCTTTACCTCCGGTTCACCAATAAATATGCAATTTATATGTACATACATGTGTATGTATATATGTATGTACATTTGACTATAGCAAGAGCAATTATATGTTTTTATGCTTTTTGCTTAATTGGTTTACAATAAACCAAACTTTAACAAACAAAAAATTAGTTGTTAAGCATTAATTTCGGTTTATTCATCTCCCATAAAATGTAAATCACCTTGGCGTAAATACCACCAAACCACAAAAATCCCCTCAGAAAACAGCGATAAGAAATTCCCAGCTTCCAATATGAGTATATTTAATATAATACGTCAAATATATTCCCAGCTCAGTCTTCTCGGAGCACTTCACCTTTACAGTAGCAATGCTGCACTTCAGAATTTTATTCTCATTGTTAGTGATAAGTATTTTTTCCCGATTAAGAGCAGAAAAAGTATGCGAAATGTCGTCGATCTGTGGTAATGCTGCTTCAATACGATCTCAGATGATTGCTGTGCGGTAAATATAAGGCGCGGATCGCTTGAAAAATTCGTTATCTTATGCAATCCTTTCACAGAGTGGAGCAGGAGCGTCATGGAGAGTTGTTGGAAGATGTGGCACAGAAACTGGACACTTGCCTGTCCAAAACAGGGGTGGAGACAAAGCTGTACGGGAAAAGTTGCGCCGAACCCTCGGTCTTAACGCAGCACAGCGAAATCAATGTAATCGTGGTGCCTGAGTACAGTAAACAACCGTTTGTGGTGGCCTGTGAGCAGCTGTCTCATGGAGGTGGTTGGACCATCTTCTTGAGCCGTACTGACGGAAGTGAGAACTTCTACCGGGAATGGAATGACTACAAGAATGGTTTTGGCAAGTTAGAAAATGAGTTCTTCCTAGGCCTCGACAAACTGCACGCTATGTGCTCAGCTCAGGCCCAGGAACTCCTCGTTCTCTTGGAGGACAATGAGGGCGAGCGGCGATACCAGATGTACGACAACTTTAAAATCGGCTCGGAAGAAAATGGATATACCCTGGAATCGCTAGGAAATGCCTCTGGGAATGCTGGCGATGCCCTTGCCACCCATCTGGGCCAAAAGTTCACCACTCGGGATCGCGATAATGACAAACATGCCGCGAGTAACTGCGCGGTCACTTACTCCAGTGCATGGTGGTACAATGCGTGTCATCACAGGTATAATAATTACATGTCTTCAAAAATAGAAGCATATATATTCACTTATTCGTTTTCATTATTTTCTTAGCAATTTGGCTGGCAAATATGGCGATAACACCCACGGAAAAGGCATCAACTGGTATCAGTTTAAGGGTCATACGTACTCGCTGAAACGTGCTCAGATGATGATAAGGCCGAGAAGGCAATGTCATTGAAGCTTACAAGTAATTATGTAATGTCTTACTGAAATAAAAATATCTATTTAATGATTTATTTATTTTTATTCAGTCAAAATGGTAAAACTGGATGTGTGCAACGCAGAGAAAGATACGTTTCCGACCCCATAAAGTATATATGTATATTCTTGATCAGTTCTTTGAATTCAAAAGTTGCGTGCTAAATCACAAAGCAGAGTTGATTTTTATTTTTGAGCGTCAAATGTACTATTATATGCCACCAACGATACAAAAATTCTTAATTCACTGTACTGAAATTATTTCCAACGCTTTGTTACTAATTGGCCAGAGAGCAGGGATTTTAAGAAGTATAGAGAGTGTTATTCGATAAAAATGGATAGGATAAAGAACAACCAAGATATTTTGAATATATTTTTAACAAGCTCTGATAAAATAATATCTTGCAAACGGAAGTTGTTCCGTCTTGTTGAGTGCCTAGATCTCAGAGACTATAAAAGCTAGGGCAACCAAATTTGGTTTCCAGACTCATGTGATATCACAATGCTACAAGTGAATTTTAAAATTTCGCCCCGCCCCTTCTGCTCCACAAAGGACTCGTTATTAATAAACTTTGAATTATATATGACCCTTTATTTATTTCAAAGACAAAATTTTCATGCATTGTTGTTTTGGAAGTTTTTTCTGCCAACGCAATTTATTTCATGAAGATATCTCGAACCGTTCGGAAGTTATTAATTTAACAAGCTTAAATGGCCGGAGGCCCCACTGTGCAGCGATTACCTTAGCGATTAACTTGGTGGGATGAGATCGTGCACAACCCCTCCCAATTGATTACCCCAGGAGTTAACTCAAAATATATTTTCCCGTATTTGTATTGTTCGAATTCAGTTTTTTTGTGAAATTCTTTTCATACCCGATATTTTTAAGAATATAGGGATATTTTAGGTATTTTATAAAAGTGGATGTGTATAACATCCAGAAGGAAGCGTTTCCAAGCCGATATATCTATGTCGGTCTGTCCATCTATCCGTATGCATGTCTGTCTGAAGAGCTAGAGCAACCAAATTTCGTTTTAAAATTCTGCCACACCCTCTACCGCCCACACAAAGGGCATCAGATTTATCAGATTTGACAAATCTGTTTCAGATCGTATACCTATAACAGCCAGAGTGAACCAATCAGTTTGCAGTGGCTACGCTACCCCCTTCCATGCGCTTCCTCTATCTTTCTCCATCTCCCACACCGTCTTCTGCCCTATCAGAGGGGAGCTAGATTTAACGGCTGGTGTATGTGTGAGAAGTGAGAGAGAGATACAGATGAATCATACAAGCAAGAAAGGTGCTAAAGATAAAATAACTAAACATAAGTAAGGAGGCGATGAATTTCTGCTACACTTACAAGAGTTATAATAAGATCATTACCACCTAATCGACATGGTTGTGCGTTTTCCGAAAGAAAAGCAAGGACGAGGTCAAGAGGTTTGATTCCCAATCTCGGAATGGAGTTTATCCAGTACTTCAAGGTATAGCCCACTAAAACTATACAAATAATAAGTATTCGCGTATTCGTGGACATTCCACTCAAGCCCAAGTGCTCCAAATCCCTTATCATGATTTTTTAAAAGCTGGCAGTGAAAACGAAGCGCGGAAAAAGTTAAGCACTAAGCGGCTTGTACTCTGTGATGTCAGTTGGCAGTTGTCACTGCTCTTGACAGTCTTTAAGTGTGGATGTGTGCCTCGTGTGGGGTTGTCTATGACAGCTGCTCCCGCGAAGCCGCTGACACTTGTCAATGCTACGAGTATTAGCGGTATGAGGGACCGAACAATATACGAATGCGCACGGGCAACTGTCAAACTTGCGCAAAAGAACGTGGGAACAAAAGAAACGACGCATCAAAAGTTAATTGAAGGTGCAGCAGTGAACACTTCCTTTGATCAAGTTAACCTAAGTTAATTCCAGCAATAATATAAAATGTACTACCCTTACATTTTATAATTGAGCAGATCCCATTTTATTCCATTGGTTCCCTCTTGTGTGCTTAATGTTTGTTTCCCATTTCCTACGAGTGTAGCTGATTTTCCCAAAGTCAAACAACATTTCAGTTATCTACAACTTCCTCTGCTGACCAAGAAAACTTCATATATTCTCGCATTGAATCTACCCTAAGCCCGATAGTCCATTGACTGCACACGTATTTGCTGATTGCGAAACAAATATTGACAGGGCCTGGGAGGGCATTGGACATTCCCAGCCGTCTTCTTCATGTGACTTATCGGGCTGCTTCGTCTCGCAGTCCACAGAGACATTTCCCTTATTTTGTTGTTGCTTTTTTTCGGGCTGGACGCCGTATCATGTTTCATGCGACGCACTAGCACAAAAGCCGAAATTATATTTAAAACTTGTCTCTCCCTGGCTATTTTTTTGCCGAGTTTCCCTTCTTGGCTTGTGGGTGGCATGGTATTTACTTTTGTGGTCATTGTGCGCCCGCCTCAGAGACATCCAAAAGCCCCAAAGTTATAATTCTTTAAGTTTTTATCTGCCACACACCCCAGACAGAGACAGAGGCAGGCACACACACACCCCCCAAGGATCGAGGAAGGGAAAGGACAAAAGGAGAAGAAGAGGGACCTGGAGCTATGTCTGGCTCGCTGGCTGCCCAAGTGGGCGTATTCGTAATATTTAAGCTATATGGACTTAATAGGGGCCCCTTCACCCGTAATTTTTGCATATTAATGATTTATGAATGGCCATCGTCTAGGGTGTCTGGGGACGAAGCGAATAACGAATTAACAAACGCAGCAACAGACCCAAAGTTGCTGTCTATTTTCGTTTAGAATTCGCTTAATTTTCATTTGCGTCGCTAATGAAAATGTTAGACACCCCTCGCTACCCTCAAAGTGCAAATTTCGCTTGACTTTTTGGGGGCACTTTCAATTTTAATTAAGGTTGAACCCCACTGAGCCAGAAATGGAGCCGGTCTCGGCCTGGGTTCTGTATTCTGTGTTCATGGTCCAGTTGGTTTCGTTCCGTTTCGGTTCTGACCGGTTGGTTCGTTGCTTACTTTTAGGCGATTTATGGGAAAACAACACATTTGTTGTGCTAATGATGCCATTTTTCCTGCACAATTACCTGCCCAGTCCCAAGCGCGGATCATCCGTTCACACAAATAAAATCAGCACAAACGAGAAGGAAACCACTTCCCCCAAATGCCTACAGTCATGTGTGTATTTTATTGGAACAAATTGCTTTGAGATGCTGTGCACTGATTGGAACTAGTTCTTTGTGTGCGGAGCGTAAGCACATAACGGCAAACAAATTGTGCTTGGAGCTAAACTAAATCAAATCCAACATACTTTAAAAGTAAAAAATAATATAAATAAAACTACCACATACAGGAGTACATATATTTTAATACTCTTACAAACGGAACTATCAGGAGACTTTCATACTCGACAACTTTTTCAGTCAGCTCTAGCATCAACTATTTATATTACGGCTACCATTTGGCCACCATGTAAGGCCGCGTCAGAAGAAATTGGTTTCTCTGGCTTACCGACAAATAAGTAGCTGCCATAAAGGCAGAAGATACTTAACCTGAGCTGCTACTCAACCACTATCTATCCCTTGGAGTTGGAATAGGCTGAAGATGTGGGCTAGGAAAGACGAAAGTTGACGACCAGAGCTTGGTCGAATTTCCATTTAATTAATGGCCTCGTTTGAGAGGGCGCGTCCAATCAGTGCCCTTGCATTGCAATGCAATAAAAGCAACCTAAAGTCTATTAAGCAGGGCAAAGCCAAAAAGGCAGCGTTCCGCTCGGATTTAATTCCAATGAGCTGCGTGTGGCGCCCGGATCTAGTAGATAGCTGGACTCGGGAGAGGGAACACGCTTGTAACTGAGCTAACCAGCCAGAACCGGGGGACGCCCTCCAAACCGAACTGGGACTCGAAACAATGCTTAATGGGGTCGGAAGCTGGCGAGCCAGAGGGCGACAAAGGGAAAGCAGGAACAGGGTAATCTACCAACTGAATGTGCAACATGCCAATGCACATGATGTGTTTAATGGTTAAATTGTTGCTAATTCCATTACCCGCTTGCTGGCCTCCATTTTGTCTACCTCTCTATATCTGTGTGTGCTTCTGTATCTGTGCTCCCCATCTGTGTGTGTCTGGGTCTCCGTCTGTGTTGGTATTGGTGCTTGTTATGTGTGTTGTGGCCAAAGTGTTGCAATGCCGCCAGCACCCGAGGACCTAGACCAGTCCAGACCCGTCCACAACCCAATGGGGGTCCGGTAAGGGGAGTCGCTGGCAAATGGAACGTGCACAAATTAATGTTACGTTGACGCAATGTTGGCCAGGCTCGAGTACCGTGACCCCTGCCTGGAGCGACCACCCGTCCCTACCTCCATCGGCCCGCTTCGAATTTGGCACATTGTTTGCTAGGGTGTGCAGATTTGTCAAACGTGTTCGAGGATGGGTGTGAGGACAGAAGCTGATTGGAATTCCCACTCACAAAGGGCCAAGGGCAGCCCTCTGCACAGCCCGAGTATTTTCAGCCGGAAGAAATTAGCCTACAAAGATTTGGTCGAGATCTGGCAGGTCTATCCTGAATGAGGCTTATGTTATCCCTAGCATTGATTGCGGACGAAGTCGCAAGACTTTGTCTAGTGTGAGTTCCTTTATAATACAGTAGGATGCAGCATAAATATTCAAGAACTTTGAACATGGGAGTATCGTTATCAATACCGATTTCTGGCACCCATTTACCCATTTAAATTTACTTGTACAACGTACAGTCTTTGCGCAGAGACTCTCGGCCTCGACCCAACTTAATCAAATCTGAATTTAGCGATTCCATTTGTTTGTTACAACACTTAGCTTCCTGTCAGATGAATTATTCGCAACGCTCATCCTCCATTAGCAAAAGTGCTTGCAATATTTACTAATGCCCCAACATTGGTGCGGTTACCTATAAAATACGATTCGAGGATTTAAAATTTCTGCATCAGAGATCTTCGCACTTACGCCCGACCACAACTCGCACCCGCATTCGGGTACACAGGCGGAATTAAAAGCCTCCCCCTCGAATGAGCTAACCCCGAAAACCCTAAAACGGGGAGGCATATTAAATTTGTTTAGTATGTGTACTAAAGTATGCGCGACAGGGCATCAAGCTGTACAAATGGTTATGGGATCCTAAGTTGGGCCCTCAGCAAGCCCCGACCATCCACCGCTCCATTCAGTTAACGCTTCGCAGTGGCGTAGTTGGCACTTTTCTATTTATTTGCCCATTAACGCTCATTTGTGGTTATCAGGTAAATTGGATAAAAGCCAACGTAGCATGAAGCTAGGAGCTGTGGCATGGCAGCTCCTAACCCTGCCTCTATCTGTGACCCGCTCATGGGCCTGGGTCTGTGCTTCTGCTTCTGCCTCTGCCTGTGCCTGGGGCATGTCCTGCTCTGTCTCCACCTTCTCGTTTTATGCTCCTATTCTGCCTCTGCCACTTCCACTGCCACTGCTTATCTTCGAGTGTTGTTGCAACATGAAATGAAGGCTTTGCCTTTCCCATTGCGGAAATGTTCCCCTGAGTTTCCTCCTCCAGTTCAGCATTTATTCCGCTTTCGCGTTAACTGCGCCAGTCATTAACTTTTTACGACTGTTTGTCTGTTTGATCGTGGCTTACCCATCCTCGGGAAAATATATCAGCATTCAAATTGAATTCAAATATTTGCGGTTGCAAAGCACAAACTTAATTTTTCCGCATTTAATTCGCAATTTGTTTAGCCTCATAAATAAAGCGTTGGCCCCAGCTTAGGGTCGTCATAATGTTTCATTTCCACACTGGGAAATACTTTTTCGGCTGCCCTTCGACAGCCCAGCAGCCACCTTTATGCATTTGGTGTCAGAGAGATGGAACGAATTTAAATGCGCCATGTTGCAAGCTCAAATGAAATTTGTGGCTTGTTGCAAAAACAAAAAAAAGCGAAAAAATGGAAAGAAAAATAGTACAAATAAATGTAATACCAACTTTTAGCGCAGCGAATTTTGTATACCTTTTCAGCACAGCATTCGCAAAAAATGTACTTAATAATAAGCTTTCGAATTGATGGAGCTATCTCTACTGGTACATGCACATCTTTTTTTCTATCTTACTGAAACCAAAGTTTTAAAACAAATATTTTTTTTCCCGTAGGAACCTAATTTGTTAGGGTTTTCTTTCTATAAGCCGGAAGTTATATAAAAACAGACAGGCCTGGCAAATATGTATAATTTTATAGTTTCGGAAGAGCTTTCATCTCTCCAGCAAAAAAAAAGAATACCACACTGTGGAAGGGTTTGGCAGAGAAAGAGAAAGCCAGCATCGCCTGCAACACAATACTCATACACACTCGGTGGCATTGTGGCTGGGGATCGGTGTCGTCCTTCGTTTGGCGTCCGTTGTCCTTCGTCGACGTCCACTGCATGCGGTCGCTCAATATGAAAGGAATATATAATATAAAGGCTCAGTTCTGAGGGCGAAGCCTGAATAGGAAAGAGGGTGGCACGAGATGGCGGCCAGGGGAGTGTCAGTGGGTCTGTGGTCGGTTTGCGCTAAATTAAATTTCGACGCGGCTGGCCCCCAAAGTCCAACACACTTATACAACTGAGCACTCACACGAGCGCATATGCACTTGCTCGTATACAAATTACTATTTCGACAAAGTATAGAAAAAACTACAAAAGGCCAGGAATATTGCAGCCACATCTGTGTACAGCATCTCCTTTTATTTTTGCAATTTTGTATATTTCAGCTCGACATCACCATTAAGGAATATCCCTAGGCCGGTGTCTGCATCCACTGGCACCTTTCTGGTCTGTTCGACCCGGTACTGGGAGAGGATGTGCAGGAGGGCCGTTTTAACGCTCAGTTGCCCAACACGCATACCTGCAAAATGTACAATAAACGGTTATAAAACGTTTATTAATAGTCGTTTCTAAGAGTAAACAATGAAATTGTTTGTCATATAAATATTACAGAATATAGCGGGGAATAGATTTAAGAATCATCAAATAATGACACCCAGACATCCAACATCAACAAAAAACTATTTACTACTAAGAGTATCATCAATATTGTGAGTATAAATAAATAAATAATACGAGAAGGAACGTTGTGAGTCGCTTCTGAGGCCGCGCCTTTAGTTTTATACCCATACACAGCCACTAAATACATATGTGAGCTACATCTGTCATCTACATCTACAATTCTTGTATCTTGTATCTCCTCCGCTAGAGGGCGCACACTGCAGGCACTTTTTGCGAGCGAACGAGAGAATTATTAGCGCTGCAGCACTGGAAGTGGGTGGGGTTAGAAACTGAAAACTAATATATTCATTCTGGCTATAAAAATAATTTGATCTGGACCAGATTCAGAATTCTGATAGATATAGCCATTTTCAACACAACAAGATGTACGGACAGACGGAGAGAAGGACAGACATGGCTATATCGACTCGGCTACTGATTAAGAATTTATACATTTTTGCCAAAATCGAATGTACCCCCTACCTCTTGGAGTACGGGTACAAAAAAAAATTCAGTGCAATGTATTTTATGAAATTCAATCTATCCAATCTTGTCGGAGCCCACTTTTTAATCCATTTTGAATTTGATAGCAATTCAAAGCATTAAATCGGAAAATTGTAGAATCGAATAAAAAATTTGGATACGCACCTACGCAAATGCGGGGACCATCACCAAAGGGCAGGAAGCAGCCCCGCTTGGTCAAGACAGTCGCCGCTCCATTGTAGAAGCGATCCGGCTGGAATTTAGCTGCTTCCGGATAGAAAGCGTCGTCGTGATGAAATTGGTAGGCGGGAACCATAACACTAGTGCCTGGCTCCATATCCAGCACTTTGCCATCGCCCAAATCGAGTTGAGTCGGCTTCGTGCATATCCTCATGAAGAAGCCAATGGGTGTGGTCAGGCGTAGAGACTCTGAAGGAAAAAGAACAATGGCTAATTTAATGATTACTCGTATGTATATGTATAGCATACTATATACCATTTAAGCACTGATCCAGATAGGGCAGGGCGTTCAACTGCTCGTAGCTTACATGCCCTTCGGAATCCACAGCCTCCATAAGTTCCGAGCGCAGTTTTTCCTGCTCATCGTGGTGCTCGCTCAGCTGATAAGATTTGTTGTGACTAAGTAAGGCTTTGATCGAAAGTTTGGAAATTAGATAGCTACCGTGTAAAGCATGTGATAGAGAACGGCTCCGGAGGTTTCGTAGCCGTCCAAGAGAACGGACAGGGCATGGCCCACCGTATCCGTGATGGAGTTGCCCCGCTGCTGGAGCTGAATCAGATGAGACAGGTAGTCCGTCCGGTCCGACCCACTGCCACTCTGGCGCAGCTTAAGAGCATCCCGGGTGAGCTGCAGATAGAACACATCCGACGCCTTGGTAAAGAACCGCATCTGCAGCATCTTGCGCAGGAATGGGGCCACCAAGGACTTGTTGAACTTGATTATGGACTTGAAGGCATTGAAGGTCCAGTCCGTGGAGGTCTTCTGGAAGGGACCTATTTCTCCTACGGCTCCGGTGAGGGAGCCCGCGTCAATTCCCCAAATAAAGTCGGCCATCGTATTAGCCGTGAAGCGATAGGCGAGCTGAAACCGATGGGGATCAGTTGGTGGACCTTATCACCTTTGGACCTTTGGAATCCAAACTATAACTCACATCTTTGGTCTCGATGACGTCGCCCCTCTCTTGCCTTGCCCGCTCGATGTATTCGATCAGTTTCTTCCCACTCTGCTCCCAGATCGTAAAGGCCATCTTCAGTCTATTCTGAGTGAGTCCGCCCCCGTTTTCAGTACGCTTTTTCTTCCATTCCTCTCCGGCGCTAAAGAACGGAGATCCCTGCACGAACTTATCATCGGGATTGTGTCCCACATAGCTGCTGGTTATGGTGTCCCGAAAGTCACTGAACTTATTCACCAGGACTTCATGGGCCAGTGCCGGGTCCAGCACCAGCAGTTGGGGTTGGCGCGTGAGGAAGGTGCCCACAGCTCGGTGCTGTGCTTTATACTTGCTATGCGAAATGAACTTTATTAATTTTACAAATGGGAAGCGGAGGATTCATCTTCACCCACTCGTACACCTCCTGTACGTCGAGTATGAGGCTGCGGCTTTTGTCAGCTAGAACACCCGGATAGGTGCCCAGAATGGTCAGGGGCTCGGCTGTCACCAACCCCCGCTTCTCCCAGTACTTGTGGTGCCAAGTCAAGTACAAATAGACCACGACAAAGGCAACGTGAACAGCGCACAATAGCAGGCCGACTGTAGTCCACATGCTGCCCTACTAATCGAACAGATCCGCACGAAGAACGAATGAAAACTGTTTGTTTATTTCACAGATAACACCCAACACAGCGTCGCCCGTCTAAATAATGGCAAAACAATTGGAATAATCGCGGGCATCTCATATACGCACACACACAAACACCAATGAAACTTTACTGCCGTTTTTTCATTGTGTTGTATTCTATATTGCTACAATCAGTTTTATAAGAGCATTTATTTAACATACTGATAGCACTATCGCAGGGACTCTAACGATAAGTACGGGTGCGAGTACATAATGTATCAGACAATTAAGCTACGGTAGGAGCTACGCTCTGATTACTGATCGTAGATCATTATCTCTTCCAATCTTCATATTGGCTATAACGTACGAGTCAATGCGTTGTCATAACCCGGCATTATCAGCTACAACTTCCCACAACAAATAAAACTATTAGGAAATTTTGTTTAGATCGTGAATATTTTATTACTAATCTTCCAAATAATTAAATTATATATATTTATAGATACAAATTTTACGAATACTCAACTCTATTTAAAAAAGCGTCGATACTCCAGATTAACATTCCCCTGGAGTACAACGCCGAAGCCAGCGTCGCCGTTGGGGATGAGCTTCTCCTTGCCTTGCACCACTTGAAATTCGCTAATAATGTGGATCAGGGCGGACTTCAAGGTGAGCATAGCCAAACGAATCCCTACAGGAGATACAGGGGATAGGGATTACATGTAAGCAAAGTGAGGCTTGGTCGCTCCCCATACCCATACATACCCATGCAATTACGCGGTCCATCACTGAACGGAAGGAAGACACCTTTGCGAATTAGTTCGAGATGAGCGGCATCATCAAATCGTTCTGGCTTGAACATTTCCGGATCGGGGAAATATTTCTTATCATGGTGGAACTGATAGTTGGGTATCATGATGGTCATGCCTGCCTCCACTTCTAGTATTTTAAATTCGTTGATCTGAATGCTTGTGGCGTTCGTACAGACCTTGGTGAACTGCGGAACGAGGCTGCTTAGCCGTAGCGATTCTACAATATCCGACTAAATAATTGCTCCAATTGAAATGGGGAGAGAACATACCATAGACCACCTGATCCAGATAGGGTAGGGCACACAACATCTCGAAGCTGAGACTCTGGTCGGTGTCGAGGTTCCTCACGACTTCCATGCGCAGTTTCTGCTGACTTGCCGGATTCTCCGCCAGCTAAAGGAAGCGGTCAGTGGAGTAGTGTTTAAATCGAACTGTTGGCTCACCCACATAGTACAGGGCATGGAGGAGAGCAGTTCCTGTGGTGTCGTAACCATCTAGCATTACTGTCAGCGCATGTCCCACCAGATCATCGTGAGTGGCCAGTTTCTGTTCGCGCAGCTGCAGAAGATGGGAGAGATAGTCTGTGCGGGAGTTATCACGGCCGGCACTGAGGCGCATTTCAATGGACTCCCTGGTTAGCTTGGAGAAAAATTCGTCCGTCTCCTTGGGGTAGAAGCGCAGGCGCAGCAGACATCGGATGAAAGGAGCCACAATCGAGGCCATGAACACGGAGATCATATAGAAGGCATAGCTGGTCCACTTGCTGGCCATCTGCTGCACCTTATTGGGATCCTCCTGGGGCCGGGTCAAGGGTCCCGGCATCGATGCCCCAAATAAAGTCAGCCATAACATGTGCCGTGTATCGAAAGCAGAGCTGGGAAAGCAGACACATCGAAAGGGCTCCTATGTATATGGCGGTTCGTGAATTTCAAGTCAACTCACATCTCTGGTCTCGAGGAGATTGTTGCGCTCCGTAACCTGAGCCGTCATGTAGTTGGTTAGCATCTTGCCGCCCTCCTCCCAAATGGCATAGGCCTTCTTTAGTCGATGCCCAGATATCCCGGCCTGGGCATCTTTGCGGAGGCTGCGCCAGGACTGACCGGAGGCCCAGAAGGGATTTTGCCGCGCGTACTTGTCCCACTTGGCATGCCGTATGTACGAGCTGGTCAGAGAGTCCTTGTAGCAGCGGAAATTCAGTACCAGAACTTCGTGGGCCAGCTCTGGGTCGAGCACCAAGATCTGAGGTTGACGTGTCACAAACACTCCCACGGCCCGATGTTTGCCCTTGTATTTACTTTAGAAGGAACTCTCAGATGAAACTAAACACCAGCTAAATGCCTAATGCCAACTCACTCGTAAACCTTCTGCACATCCTCCACTAGATTGGTCTGCCTCGTCAGCAGTCCCGGATAGGTGCCCAATAGAGTGAGCGGACGGGCCGTGACTAAGCCCCTCTTGCGCCAGTACCTGTGATGCCAGGTGAGATACACGTAGATGGGGAGCAGCATCAGGTGCACCACGATCAGTCCCAGCGCTACTATTATATACATGTTGCCGCGATCCGTGTATTTGCAGGCACCTCTAACTCTCGGCCGGTACTGATCGACTCGATTCCGTCGTCGCTCTGACTTAATCACGCACCGTCCGTTCAGGCTGCCTTTGCTAGTTTCCATGTATTTTTTCTGGCTCTCTGTGGGAGCACAGCTGTGACTGGGCTGAGCCCGGGTGAATAATAAATATACTTAATATATTTCACCGATATTTATAGATGACTTATCAGCACAGCCAGCTTTTGTTATGGAAAACGGATTGATGAGCCGAATGGCAAATTAACCAGTGGAACAAACAGTTAAGTACCCATTTATTCCCCGAGAATTTAAAATTAAATGTCAACTACTGATCAGGTCGATAAAATAGACCAAGTTCGTTTCTGCGCTCTTCAACATAATTTATTGTTTGCCATACAAACAACTCATTCCCTTTTTGAATATTGTATTCCGTATTTATAACCATATGGCATCTATGGCACGTTGTGGTTGCATGGATCAGGAATGAGTAGAAGCTCGTTGATTCACTTGCCATCAATGAGATAAAGTCATCCAATTATAATCCTTTTTGACTACGTTTTGAGTCAAGTTATCTATAAGTAACTAGATTGCACAACGGAGTTTTTAATTTGGGGACCTAATGTGGTTAAAATCGTATAATTTTATAATAAAGTAGATGTGTCTATCAATGTGCTATAGAAACGATAAGTGCCGTGCTTCATAGCGATTTTGCATTCCATTTAACTTGTTCGGTTCAGTAACTAGAGGCCCAGAATAAGTAGCACGCAAGCGGATATAATTGCAGAAGATGTTAAAGGGACCTAAGCAACTTAATCACCTGAACACCTCTCATTCCAAGCAGCCGATGACAGCTTGTAGAGTTGGCCATAACCCAGGGAATAGCTCTCATTGAGATCAGTGAGACCAGGCTCGCGGTCACCTATATCAAAGCCCACATACACGGTTAGTTTACTTGGAAATCGAGCATTGACCTTCTCGAAAAACCCAGATGCTGCTTGGGTGGCAGATAGGTGTTGCGGAAACAGCTGGCAGTCCGCAGCATGACATTGCCGTCGGCGTTGAAGCCCCTCCCCACTATCCCATTGCCATGGCTCGTACAAGCGATCCCTGACATATGCTTCTGCACAGGCATTAATCATGGCCAAGGCATTTGTCCCCAGTGCTCCGATATCCTGCAGCTGATTCAGGTAGGACCACCGCTCTATTGCTATTATACATCTGTAATGTTTTAAATGTCCTGATTCACATCGTTTTGTTGCGGATAGACCAAGGCTTTGCTTAGTTCGAGTTTATTGGCCAGGTATGTTGGAGATCTTCATGAACCAGGTGCAGGAGCCTAGAAGTTGGACGAGTTTTGATATATAATCACAGACTGGTGTGGATTCCACAGTCACCATCGTTGTAGTTCTCCTTAATTATGGTGAATATTAATTATGGCTTCTCTGCATTCCTTTTTGTGTTGAGTGCCTGCGGAACTGAACGATTATTTTCCTTGGTAGAGCTATTATCGTACATCTGCCTCCCTTGGCATCGATTACCCGTACTCAAAAAAGAGTTAAGGGGTATATTAGAAGGAAACGTTTCCGACCGCATAAAGTATATCTATTCTTGATCAGCATCAATAACCGAGTCGATCGAGCCATGTCTGTCTGTCCGTCCGTCTGTCCGTCTTCATGAGCGCCTGGATCTCAGAGACTATAAGAGCTAGGGTAACCAAATTTGGTTTCCAGACTCATGTGATATCACAGTGCTACAAGTGTATTTCAAAATTTCGCCCCGCCCCCTTCCGCCCCCACAATGGACGAAAATCTGTGGCAGACACATTTTTAAAGATACGATAAAACTAAAAACGCAGTATCATAGAGAATGCCCATATCTACCAGATTGACGAATCTGAATCAGATCCGATCATAATTATAGCCAGAATGACGAAATTAATTTTCTGTTGGTTCCCCCGCCTCCTCCTGCAAGAGAAACGTTACTCTATCTCCTTCTCGCTCGCACACTCTGCTGCGTTCAGTGCGCGAGCAACCCCTAGCGGAGGTGATGTAGAATATGAATGGTACATCTATAATCTACATGTTAGATGTAAAATATACATTGTAGATGTAGATGTAGATAACAGATGTAGCAAAAAAATGTAAAATGTAAAATTTTTGTTTTTTTCTTTAATTATAAAAAATTTTGCTCAAAAATGTATATACTGACTGAGTACGGGTATAAGTAGAGTCGCGTCCCCAGAAGCGACTCACACGTTCCTTCTCGTTATAGCTAGAATGAAGAAATTATTTTCAGTTGCTTCCCCCGCCCCCTCCTACACTACTCTATCTCTTTCTCGCTCGCACACTCTGCCGCGTTCAGTGCGCGAGCAACTCCTAGCGGAGGAGATGTAGAATATAAATGGAACATGTACAATCTACATGTTAGATGTAGAATATACATTGTAGACGTAGATATCAAATGTAGCTAACAAATTTAATATGTAAAATATTTTTTTTAATTCTAAAATTCTTAAAAATTATGCTCAAAAATGTATATACTGACTGAGTACGGGTATAAGTAGAGTAGTATTAGAGGAGGATATCCAATATATCACCTTCATATACAATAAAAACCACTCGAATAATCTATATACATATGTATGCATATAAAAATGGAGAGATAAAAATGTATAATGCATCATCACGAGAGAACGGCTGGGCGGCAGATTTTGTTTTAAGTTTTATTCAGTTGTTCGTACTTGCCAGAAAAATGCTTCTACGTAAGAATCGATCGCGAAAAAAAGTGATTCTGTATTTGTTTCTTTCATGGAAGAAGGCTAAGAGCCAATTGTCATAGCTGAAGATGAGTTATATATATTCTTGATTGCCGACTCTGGATCATATCGGATCATTATTATAGCCAGAATGAAAAAATTGATTGGCCGCTGCCACGCTACCCCCTTCTATCGCTGCATTACCCAGTGAAAAAACCTTCCGTAAGATGTGTCGCACAGAAATATGACACTGAGCCCGACGGTACTAGCTGCAGTCGGTGGAACTGGAGGTGCTGGAAAAAGACCTGGACCTGTCCCCTCTCAGAACGTCAGACAAAAGTAAACACGCTCCGCTCTCGGCGCTGACAGTGGGCATGAAAATTTATTGCTTTTGGCCCACACCCTCAGCCGCAGCCAGAGTCGTCCTCCGTCGGCATCGGCGGAGTCCGACTGCCAGGCGTTGGAGTTTCGGATCCGTGGCGCATTAAATTTTCGAGACATTGCCATGCAGCTCTGACAAAGTTGGAAATGTTGGACAAAGCGGACTCTACATGCAGGAAAAAGAATTACCAAAAATATGAGAGTACAGGAAAATAAATTCCAGTACAAGAAGCTACAAAGGAGTCCTGCTATACGACTCTTGTAACTCGAAATATATATTTTTATTGTTGAATATTTTGTTGAATATGTTTACTTATGAGTCGCAATGAAGCGACGTTGTCTCGTTTCCCTTTTCTCCTTTTGGGTTTTTTAGTTCGGTCTGCCTGTGGCGGTGGTTCTCTTTATTTCTATAGTACAAAATCACAACTAAATACTACAAAGAAAACATTTCATTTCCAGTAAGCACTTTTAAGTTTAAACCTTAAGAAAACTTATATACTCTGCCATCTGCTGCGCCTTATTTGGATCCTCCTGGGGCTGAGAAAGTAGAGACACCGAATGGGATCCTACGTACATGGGGTCCGTGAATTTCAACTCTACTCACATCTCTGGTCTCAAGGAGATTGTTGTGCTCCGTAACCTGAGCCGTCCAATAGTTGGTTAACAACCTTCTGCACGTCCTCCACAAAATTACTCTGCCTCGTCAGCAGTCCCGGATAGGTGCCCAATAGAGTGAGCGGACGAGCCGTGACTAAGCCCCTCTTACGCCAGTACCTGTGATGCCAGGTGAGATACACGTAGATGGGGAGCAGCATCAGGTGCACCACGATCAGTCCCAACGCTACTATTATACCAACAATGTGATAAAGTCATCCAATTATAATCCTTTTTGGCTAAGTTTAAGGTCAAATTATCTCTAAGGAACTAGATTGCAAAACGAAGTTGTTAATTTGAGGACCAAATATGGTTAAAATCGGAAATCTTATCATAAAGTAGATGTATCGATGAATTATGAATAATACGAAAAGTAGCTAGACTAGAAATGAAAGGTTTTCCTGCGTGACATTTTCACCTCTGACAGGGTAAAGTTGCTTTAGGAAACCCAAGGGGATTGTAAATCAACTCTTGTTGATTTTGGCATATGCTGCTGATGCCTGCGATTCTAGTCGACACTATTTAGCAAGGGAATGATATAAAACTGTACAAAGATTTCTTCCTGACCCTCTCCTTGCATCACGAGATGCAGCTCCAGGAGGCCGATGGAATTGGTTTTGATGGCCACCTTGGTGGCCGCCTGCATGGCCTTATTCGCGAGC
This sequence comes from Drosophila ambigua, assembly GCA_018150905.1. Taxonomy (NCBI): domain Eukaryota; kingdom Metazoa; phylum Arthropoda; class Insecta; order Diptera; family Drosophilidae; genus Drosophila; species Drosophila ambigua. The sequence continues at coordinate 53,444 of JAECWS010000156.1, read as the reverse complement.
CGTATTTGCTGGCTTTTGTATCTGGCCACCACAGTCTGGCGGCAGTTGAACATCATCATCATGGTGCTGGTTTTGGCCACCTCCACGCTCATCACCGCCTGCATGATGCCGACGGTGGTAATTTTGAAGTGCGGACTATTGGGCGAAGTGATGAACTCGAATTCATCCGCTGACTTATCCAGTTCATGGAAGATCTTGTACAAGTTTGGACCACGAATAAAGATAACGTTCAGATCTGGGCCCTTCAGGTTCATGTCATAGTTGATGGGCTCCTCGCAGTCCATTGTCTTGATGGCGCACTCTGTGCTCACATCTTCGTCGTCGTACGGGTACAGAATAATCTGCAGGGACTCGCCTTGGTCCTTGTACATCATTCGGACGCTGCAATCGGCCGAACCAAATACGTTTAGACATTCCGAGAGGACGTTCATTTTCAAGCCAAAGCTTTGAAAGTCCTGCACATAGAACTCCTTGAAGGCACCTGGGGGCATGAAGAGAGTGGCTTGAATCGACCTGCCATGCTCCACTGTGATACGCAGTCCTTCGTCGGAGACTTGAAGCATGCCATACTGTAGGAGAATACAAAATGTAATGCACAAACTATTTGATGAAAAACTGAGCTTACATCATTGAAGCAAATCGACTTGATGGCGGCGTTGAAGGTCTTCACGTGATCCACGCGACCCACAAATTTGTAGTCACCGTTCGGCGATGTATTATCCAAATTATCCATTCTAGTCTTGGAAGATGGAGCTGCGCAGCATCCGAAACTCTTGAGCAGCGACTGTTTGTTCAGTTGACTTGCGTCCCGCAGGATTCTGCAGCAATCGATGCAGTTTAAGGGCCAAAACGTGCGGGCATGTGTATGAGACTTTGCTACCTGTGCTCCAGCCGACAAGTGTAGTGGTTATTCCACTTGAAAGGTCGTGGTATAGAGCTCCACCGGGAAGCTGCAGGACACAGCTTTGAAAGAAGTCGCACTTGCAGTAGTTAGTCCCCAGTATCACTCGAAAATAAATCGTTCCTTTTTGGAGTTCCACAAGGCACTGCCTGCGATTGTTTTTAGAATAGTAGTAGGTAAAGCTATATTCGTCCAGCAAATGCAAGGATCGCTCCACTAGCTCTTCTCCCAGCAAATGCGAAAGGTCGTGAAACAGCTGCTCTTGGTCCTCTGCAAAAGATAAGTTTTATAATTGAAAAAAATTGTGCAGGAAATTTACTTTACCTTTTGTGAGGCTGCAACTGTTGGATTTTTCTTGGTAGTTTTCGAAGACGTGTTTAACCAATTGGGGTAAGAAACAGTTTGTTATATTTTTTAAATCGACCGCCATTCAATCGTTTGACAGCTCTAATTTTCATTAAATATTTTAATAAATCAAAAGAGACGAAGTGGCAAAACAAAGCGCCAAAAACATGAGTGCGTCAGCTGGCTGTCCGTCAAAAGTATGGCAACGCTTAAAACTACTAAGCTGCTATTGAGGTGGTCCCTCTCGGTGCTGCCAACTTTTCATCAGGAAAAAAAGCCATTTCTGACTTGTACAAGACGCAAAAAGAGCGTACCTTTTGCGTTTACCAATTTTTTATTTCTGTAGTATTTTATAGGGTTTTTACTGTAAGATCGCCATTAATTCGTCTAAATCAGCATAATTGTCTTCAGGCTCGCAATCGTACGACTTGGTCTTACCAATCAAGCGAAGATAATTTTTGGGCACATCATCAAGCTCATCGAATTTCTCAACTTCGATTTTACCAGATTAACCAGGCTAAAAACCAAGCTAGCGAAAGCATTTGGAGAGAAAAAGATGCTAGTTCAAAATGTTGCACAAGTTGCCAAATGATCAACTTGAGCCATGGCTGCATGTTGAGCAATAAAGAGACACAACGCTGCTTCCTGCTCAACAGTTTTAACAGGCAAAGTTCGCTAGCAAACAGTTTTTCGATCTGAGTACTAGACTTCAAGTATAACAACATTAAAAAAAGCGGAAAAAAAGCCAAATAACATTCTAAAAAACCCAGAAGTCCCGCTTCACACTATTCCCGCAGTTGTTTATCAAAAAAAGCCAGATTTGACGGGGAAAAAGCGGAATCGGCAGCACTGGCCCCTCTAGCATTCTTAAAAAATATGATTTGGCGCCATTCAAATGGTTTTTTTCGCACCACAAGTGCTACTTGACTTCTAAAGCTACTATATCTTGCAGCTGCCCAGTGGTTGCCCTTCCACCACGAAAATCGGCAGAAACTGGCCCCAATCTAATTAGAATAAAAATGAAAAACCTCACGATTTGGTTCAGATTGGAATAATATCTTCGAGATCTGTGAAATAGCCTACATATGCCTATGTATATGTATTAAAGTAGTGTATAATCAATTAATTAATAAACCTTATCTATGGTGGATGAATTTGTGTGTGGAGTTGTTCCCTTTGTTGCTCCTTTTGAAACATGAAAATTAAGCTAAACCATGTTCTCCTTCCCGTTGACACCGCTGCTCCGACGCTTTCCGTTCTGGATCTTCAGCATTTTGTTCTCGTCCGCGCATTTTGTGGTGATGGCATTGCGGACCTCCTTCTCGCTGGCATTGCATTTGTGGGTGACGGCGAAGATAATGTCCTGGATCTTGGCGGGGTCCAGCATTTGCTTAAGCGGCTTCGGCTGGTCCTTGAAGGCCGGTGAAGGTTTCCCCGTCATGGAGTGGGTGGCCAAGGTCTCGCGGTCGAAGATTGTGACGAGCAGTTTCCGGGTGGCCAGGGAGCAGGCCGCCCAGTTGATGTTCTCAAACACGCTGGCCGGGACACAGGTGTTGTTCGGCCCGAGGGAGATCATAACATTGTCATTGGACTGGCCGCTGCTGGTATTGTTGGTTCTGAGCTTCTGCTTCAAGGGCAGCTTGCCTTTTGTCTTCGGAGACGAAGTCTCCTGAACCGGAATCTCCTGCAACTTACGCCGCTTGTTGAATTGCAGGGGCTCAAACTCCGGCTGTCTGGATAGTTCTCGTTTTATGTCTCTGTTTAGTATTTGGGGCGTGGGCTGCATCTGATGCATCCGATGCTGGTTGTCCGCCCCGATACACATTTCCAGGCGATCAGAGTCTGAAGAGGTGCTCAGGCTGTTGAGACTCTCTGCTGCCAGGCGAATCTCAATGGCGTCGGCGTCGTCCGATGCCGAAATGATCTTGTAGTCCAGCACCTCGGCCCGCTGTTGCTGGGAGCTCTGAACGGGTGCACAGATCACAGAGCTGGGCGGCGTCAGGATCTGATGGCTTTGATAGGCGGGCGGAGTTGAGGAGGCAGCATCCGACACTCCCAGCGTCTGCTGCATGCGCGCCGAGGTAGCATGGATCTGTGACAGCAGATCCGTGTGCTCCTTCAGCTTGCTCTCCAGGTAGCGCACCTTTTCGCGCAGGACACGGTTCTCGACATCCATATTGGAGTCGATGCTAGCGCTGCGCAGGATCTCGAAGTCGTCGCTGGTGGTCTGGGACCAGGCATTCAGCAGCATTGGCGCCTGCTGTCTGTGATACGTTGTCTCGTCGTGCACACTGACAAAGTGGGACCCGTTGGCGCTCACGATGCGTTTATATTCCTGCAAGGGATCGTCAGAGTCAGCACTGTGGATGCGCTGGTATCCAAAAGATGCACTTACGTTCGAATCCATGACTGTTTTTGGTCCCAGTTGAGTCGTGTTCTAGTGTTCTCCTCGATGGATCAGCTTCAAATGAACGCATAAGTCGGGGAAAATTGGCGGCAGAATGTCAGGGAACGCTACGCGAAAACCAGACTGCAGGCTCTCGGGGTAGGTTTTCATAAACAATGGATTCCAACTACAGTAAGAGCTACCTGGAGCGCAGAAGACACACACACACGCTCACGATGGCAAAACTGCATACATATGCACATGTGCAGGGGCTGTGCTGCGCTTGGTGGTGGTGGTGCTGGAATCCCTCCCTAGTTGTGGCACTTCTTCACTTTCTATTCTCCATATATTGTATTGTATTCTATTTCCCAACTAGCCGACCCAGCTGTCGCTCCGTCCCTCTCATTCGTGTTATATTTCATACATATGTTTCGCGCGGGAACATTGCGGCGAGCGGCAGAGTTGTCGAGCAGCGCAATTATTATTATTTATCAGGGATGGAATGAAATTATTCCACTATGCATGAGGAAGATATTTAAATTGCAGCTAAAGTCGAAATTATAATTAGAGTAGGGTATTCACTATATGTACTGTGTAAAATGAATGCTAATCCTAGTAATACATATTATTTTAGATTTGAGGTTTCCAGCTAGTTATCCTAAGAAGCAAAATATAAAATAGAATTTGGTTTGTAATAAACCGATTTTGAGGCTCATTGAAATTCATTGGAATCCGAATGCAATGGGACCACTACCAATAAACAACATCACATCCTTTTAGAATACGCGCGTGCACACAGACGCACTTATATGATCCTCTCTGATAGGAAACACACCCTTAAATTCGACTATTCTGGTATTGGTACTGGTAAAAACATGAATAATTCGGTCAGGTAGGTGGGATATTCAAGAAATACAGATGTTCAGATATTATTCGCGAAGGCTATGTCTGAATATTTTGTACATTGGGACTAATGTTTATGGAATTCTCTTTTAGTGTTTTGTGCATATTTAGATTTATTTTGCCTTCAAAAATTGGAAATCAAACATTGCATTGACACGAAACTCATTTGACATTGCTTGGGGCACATTCTTACAGGTGTTATGACATTAGACTTGCTGCGAACAACCAGCTGGAAACTGGAAAGCCATATTGTCGCATATAGTTATTTCGCTCTCACTGCAGGCATTTCCCATGGGGATATCTCTATTTTTCCAGCTAGTGAGTTAGCAAAGTCTAATGTCATAACACCATACCCAACTCAAGATCCTTAGTCCTAATATTCGCAAAAGGAATGTATACGCAGATTAGCCAGCCCTAAAAACTGACAGGTAGAGCTGCCATCTGCTGAAAAGGGAATGCCGTTAATCCGCGATCATAAAAACAATTCGGAGCTTAAAAATATTCGCAAATAAATCTAGAAATCCACTGCAGCTGCACATTTGCAAAATCGAAGCAACATTCTTTCTACCTGCTGACGAAATTTCAAGGAATGGCGAACGAACAGGGATCGAAATCTAACCCTACAAATAGCGATGAAAATTACATTTGCATGTCAGTGATTAAAAAGACAGCGTCGCATCCACTTGCCGCAACGCACATTCATCCGCAGACATCTCTTCGATTACCTATACAGTATTCGCATCCGTATCATCAGTATCTGAGCCAGTTTGCCCCCACGTTTGTGCCATACTACCACCGACTGCTCTCGCGTCCGATTGTGAAGCTGGAGGAAATGGACATTGAGAACTATATCAACTGCGAGGTGGCGGCGCAACGAACTACACTCATGCGACAAACAGTGCTCAGGCCTTTGGGCCAACACCAGCCAATGCTGGAGACCAAAAAGGACCATTCCCCCCGGAAGATGCTTCCGAATCAGACCAATATGATGACAGGGGGCTCACATGCTGGTCGTCGCATTGTTAATGCCAAACTGATGGCCATGACCACAGCATGCGGCAGCATAAGAAACATGCAGACCTCCGTAGAGCCACTGCCTGCCGTCGAGGACTCGTTCAGACAGCAGGTGGGCAAAATCCAGAAGAGCCAGCACCACTATGAGCAGCTGTTCGGCAGGCTCACAACCATGCTGCAGACGCTGAACCAGCGCTACGACAAGGAATGCGAAGAAGTGCCGGCTCCACCCTCAAAGCGACCACGCCACATATCTACCAGCTCGGCCGAGTCCCACCAGCAGGACACCACTGCCGACCACGAGCGGGAGAACCTGGTTGCATATCCGCAACGTGTAAAGAACGGCGACGGCAGTTATGTGTACGTCCTGGGGCCGAACGGCACGCAGATCAGTGCCCATCAGTACGGGGAGGTCTTCTGGACAAGTGCTCCTGTGGCCACCCGCTCGCTGTTGGGTGTTGTCTTCAGCAGCGACGAGTTGGCCACGCACACGCTGACCGGCAAGCCCTCGCCCGCCTTTTATGGGCGCGAGAGACCTCCCAAACTGCAGCTGAACCAGCAAAAGGTGGACGACATTGTGGTGTGCGTCGTGAACCGTACAGGCGGCAAGGAGCGCGTCATTCGAGCCACCATCACCACGAAGTGTGCCGACACGGCCAAGAAGTACAAGCGACGGGCCAAGAAGGCGCTTAAAATCAAAGAGGAACCATTCTAGCTTATACCCTACAATCAGAAGCTGTTCTAGCTTACAATAAGTAACGAGTGGCTAGATATAATCCAGTCATAATTATAAGACATTGTGAGAAAATAAAATTATCTCTTCAGCAGAATCTACCGCAGACGAAAGTATCTTCAAGGGAACAACATGCAAATGCATAAGTTAACAAATTTACATTTATTAACATAATTGCGTCCTTTTGCACTCGAATTTTAATATTACTGTAAAGCTATTGAACTCCTATTGTTTCTTTGCCGATGGATCCCAGGCCTCCACCTTCGGGGGAGTGGTGGTGAAGGGCATGTAGGCCTCTGCAAGAGACACATTTCAGACGCGAGTTAAAAGGATCTGAATCCGAGCAAGCACTTACCCTTGGTGCCGGAGAGGTTCTCGCTGTGGTCCGCAATCCACTTGTATTTGGGTCTGCAGCCATCGCGAATTGGGGGAAGATCCGTCTGCGGGCAGAGTGAAACGAGTGAGGTATGCTATGCGAACAACAAACAGAAGCTATACCTTGTAGTGCATCCATCCGTACCACTCGGCGGGAATCTGGGAGCCATCGTAGTCCATGTTAACATGGGGGGTGTACTCCATCCAGCGGTTGCGGCCGTAAAAGTAGAACGGGTTCTCGAAGTACTTGTTGCCGTACTTGTCGATGCCCACCAGGGTGCCGATCTTCAGATCATCGTTTCTGCAAAAGTAATTCGTGTTGTGTTTGGGAATTCCTGCAATCTTATATAAGAACAGGGCGCTCACCTATACAGCTTCAGGTAGGTCTGCTTCAGACCTCCACACTCCTGGATGATCTGGAAAAGCTTGGTCAGCCGATTGAGGCCCAGAAACTTTGCCATGCTGTGTGAAAAACTAGTGTTTTAGGAATTTTAATAATTTTGACATTACGAAAACTCACTTGAAACAGCAACAAAGTCAATGTACAGTGTGACCAGAGGCGGGAGTTTTTTCAACGCTGTACAGCACTACGAAATACTAACAAAAATACCAATTTTTGGCTGCGTGTTGCAGCCCTGTCCTTCACATCTGTTCGCCGCTTGTCTTCTTCGTGATTCATTTTCTCTGCAAAGAAAGGGTAAAGAACGAACGTGAAAGATGGCAAAGAACACCTCAAGCAGTGCGTTCCGTAAAATCGATGTGGATCAGTACAACGAGGACAACTTCAGGGAGGACGACGGCGTGGACAGCGCAGCAGCCGGGCCGGACGAGACCGAAATCACAACACTATTGACGCAGGGCAAGGTGGTCGAGGCGTTGCTCAGCGCTCTCCAGAACGCTCCGTTGCGCTGTAAAAACCAGATTGTGAAGGTAGGCACCTGTAAAATCGACTCGAGCGAATCGTAATCATAGTCTTCGCTTCCAGGACCACGCCCTGAACATCACGCTGCGGGTTCTCTTATCAATCAAGTCCACACAAATCGACCAGGCCATTGATACGGTTGACCAGAACGATCTGATTGACGTGCTGATGAAGTACATTTACCGCGGCTTCGAAATACCCTCGGAGGGCTCCAGCGGGCATCTGTTGCAGTGGCACGAGAAGGCATTCGCCAAGGGTGGCGTCGGCTGCATAGTCCGTGTTCTTTCCGACACGAACCGCGCCTAAGGGCGCCCGGCAGCAGCAGTAGCAGGAAAACCAAAGGCTCGCACTGGCTTCATTCCCCCATTTATACGACCCAAAACACATCGCGGAGCATTTAATCAACGCAACGTTTAGTCATGACCGGAACGCGGGCAGCAACTGCCGCACCAGCGTATCGCCGTAACACCGTGGACATCCACTATAGGATGTCGTCAAGGAAATGCCACACCTGAGCCCTTCTTTCATTTTGCCGCAATACAAATGACGTTTTCCAAATTAGATTTTAACTGGTATTCAAGTATTAAAGATTTTATTATAAAATATGAAAATGCAGAGTAATTGTGGTGGAAAATCTGCCACGCTACTGCTTGGCTTTGGCTTGGTACACCTAGGTACATCCCATGTAAACAGACGCATAGTTTGAGTCAACCTTTTTCTTCTTTTATTAGACTATTCAAAATGTAATAAGTGCTTTGAGTAACCTACAAAAAACCAATCACGGCGTCTACATTGATGGCCACTGCTTTCAAGCGGGGACAGAGTGGAGTCGCCTGATGAAAGACAAATGCTGGCTGCCTAGGCGTCTGTGGCGTCCGTGGCCGCGGCTGCGTCTTCAGTGACGACTCAAAATGCTCGGATAAGAAATGAAAAGCCCACAGAAATGGTGGGTCTGCATGCAATTTGATGGTTTTTTTAAGTGCCTGGGGGAAACATTCAACAAAGGAGGAGTTCGTTCTCTTCAAACGTTGTCTTCAATAAATAGTTTGTATGCTGCATATATGTATTGTTTGTGGGTTATTAAGTCGAAACGGGCTCCAATATCGCGCCCGTATCAGTCTCCACTCGGTGGACACCCTACCACATGTGGGTCTCGCGTATCTCGCTAATGATGTGATTTGCCCTAGTCAGCGCCTGCAACAAGAACAGAACAGTGTGTGTCAGGCGAATCAGTAAGAACATATCATATCATGCATGGCGCTCACCTTCAACATGTCCGCCGCCTCTTTTCGGCGCACTGCAATGTGATCGGACTCGTTGAGCAGCGTTTCAGCCCGGTCCGACTTGTACAGATGTGTGACCAGCTCGCTCTGCAGGTTGTCCTTGACGTGGTTAACCAGGAAATGCATAATTGCCTTTGGCACAGAGTCCTGAATGGACTTGCGCACAATGTAGAAATACGATTTGATCAGGCGCTCTAAAATCAAACAATCGGTAAGTAAATTAGCTTCCAATGCAAATGCGAATTCAATCGGACAATTACCAATGACGTCGCAATCTTTCTGCTCCTTGTCGGTCAGACGACGGGGATTGTGATTCGCCGGCACATCCGGCAGCAGGTTAACCGGCTTCACTGGGCTGACAAGGTTGTTGTGAACTGGCGTGTTGCTGGCCGAGTTTTCAATGCTGTCCGGACGCGTCGGGGCCGGTGGTAAGATGTTGGACAGCCAATTGCTGGCCATCGATTGGGACGAGTTCTCGCCAACGTGGTTCTAGCATGGGAACATGGGAAGGAAGCATACAAAAAAACATGAATCCCGATTAAATATAAAACATAAATGGGTCAGCACCTGCTCATGGCCATCATGCTGCTGCTGTTGATTATTTTGCTGCGGCTGCTGCTGCTGCTGCGAGGCTGTGGTGTGCGACGAGACCTGTGGCGACATGTGATTGCGCGGAGTATTCGCGCGACGCTGTCCCATGTTCACCTGTGAGTAGGGATCGTTGTCTGTCTTGAGCAGACTCGGTACCAGGGCAGCATCCTTGTGGAAATCTGGATGCTTCGTGTTGATGTACGCCAGCTCGATGGCCACAATGTTCTCCACCATGACATTGGTGGCTGGCAGACGCCGACGCAGCAACTGCGTGACCACATCCACAATCTTCTCGTGCAGCTTGGGGAAGCTGTGCAACAGGGATCACAGATCAATCATGGATCACAGTCTCTACGTACTCTATGGTTCTCTTACCGCAACATCTCCTGCTGCACTTCGTTGCCGCAGTGCTGCACAATGCGCTGCATCTCCTCGTGTATTAGCTCGACGCAGCGCAGCGAAGGCTCCTCCAGGCGACGGATCTGCCGCTTCACCAGCAGCTCGAACGAGACTTCCGGCACGAACAGAGCTGGGCGCGGTCCTGTTGCATTGCGAATGGCCGTGAGTATATCCATTTTGCTCAAACCCGCCAGCGGGTGTATTGAGTCCAGGACACGGCCGAAGGTTTCGTGGAAAATGTAGCAGATCCGAGCACCACCGCACAGCTCGGTGGTCTCAATGTTGCGCGCCGTGCCCTCGATAGTGGCGTTGTAGGCGCTGGCAAACTTGGTGATTATCTGCAGCAAGGTCTGGCTCTTGTCAGACACATCCTCGCCGTAGGAGTTAAGCAGCGACTGGAATTGCGTGGACATGATGTTGACGCGGGTCTGCGGAGCATTGGGGAGGGGAGAGCATTCACTTATCCATTAATGCATTTACTAAGGAAAGGGCAGAGGAGTATCCTACCTTCAGATCGGGCAGGCAGTCTCTGATGTGGTGCATCAGCAATCGATTCAGGGTCTTGGCCAGATACGGAGTGCCATTGCGGGTGGCCAGAGTCGGGTACTTCCGCTGCAGGAAGGCTGCCTCGTCCTTCATCTGCTCGTCGATGTGCTTCTGATCATTGATGTCTTTCTGCGAGCGATTCATCACGCCAATGATGCCCAGCTTGACGGGAATCACACGGCCACAGAGTATGTCTATGGCATCGGTGCCGGCGTCCATCAGATCCAGCTTGGTGACCACGGCCAGGGTGCGTCGGCCGTCGGGGTCCACATCTTTTCCCAGCTTCAGTGCCTCGCTGGTGGCCATGTCCGTGTTGGCCGCCGTCACAGCCAGAATAATGGAGTTGGGGTTCTCAATGTACTTAAGGACCAAGTCTTTGATCTGCGCCTCGATATCCTCCGGCTGGTCGCCCACTGGAACCTTGGTGATGCCCGGCAGGTCCACCAGCGTCAAGTTGACCACCCGCGTGGAGAAGATCTTCAGGTTGATGGGCTCTGGGCAGATGCCCTTGTTGTTGCCCGCCGCCCGCTCCGTCTCGTTCTCGATCTCGCGTCGTATCTCATCAAAGTCCGTGAAGCACTTCTTCGTGTGGAGAAACCGGCCCCACTCCTCGGCATTGGAGGTGCCTGCAAGGGAAATGCTTTAGAGGAGGTCTCCTATAATTTTAGACGGCTATCATGCTCACCATTCTCCGCCGAGCGATTCTCGCGATCATCCAGGGGGCAGTAAATCAACTGCAACACAAGGGGCCGGCGGGTGACGATGCCCGTTCCGCGCGGCAGAAACGAGCGTCCCACCACACTTTCGATAACCGAACTCTTGCCGGAGCTCTGCAATCAGTAGAGTAAGAGGATCGGTTAGTGAAGGGGCCGATAGCGCGTGCATCAGGGAAGTGTTCCCGACAGATTAGCAGTATTATCTTGCAGCCGCAATTCAATGACCATCTCTGGCTCTGAGAGCTCTCAAGTTTCGTCATCGGCGAATGAATCAAAGTGCAATTAAAGCTGCGATCGAATCATAGACAGGCCATATACATACATACATCTGTATAGTGTGCACAAGTACGCTACGCGTATGTGCCGGAATGTGTCACGGCGACAGCTGCTTTGGGGAATGCTGCGGAATATTGATTTTTCATAGCAGACCCCAAACATTGCCAAAAAGGAGAAATTATATAAACGGGTACTATATTCGTAGGCTGTGGAAACCATAGTGGAGGGAAGGGAGGAGGAAAACACCGTTTGCCGGCAAAAATTAATCCCGTTATATAATCCTGGTGATGGCCGCGGGCCACCTAAACAACGTGGGGAAGGGACCGCAAAGGAAAAAATTCCCAGCGGAACCCCCGACGTGGTACCGTCCCGGGAAGGCGGTAATTTTGGGACCTGGCGATGTTGCGGGGCCGCCGATGACGCTGCGCTGCTGCCACCTTACCTGACTACCGAGTACAACAATTTGCGGCAATTGTATTGAGTCAGAGCCGACTGTATTGAAGACATCTTGCAACTTGTTGATAACTGGAATTAGAGCTTCCATTCTGTTTGCTGACTGCTGACTGTGGCTTTGATCTCTTTCGTCTGGATTTTATATTTATTTCACACACATTAAAAATTGTTGGTTTTTTTTGGTTGACGCTGTTTTTTTTGCAAATTGCATTCCAGTATGACCTAATCCTTAGAAAATACCAAAATATACCATATCATTTTCAGAATATACCGTAAATATACCGAGGAAAAAACCAACTGAACCCCGCTGTATTCGAATATGAGAACATTTGGTTTTTTGGCGCAGCATTTGTTATGTTTTCGCAATATTTGATACATTTTTAAATATTTATGATCTTTTTACGCTAAATGAATATTTTACATATTTGTTTCTGTGTAAAAAATGTTTTTTTATGTTAAATGTTAAATCATTTTCCAACACCGCAAACGTCCGAAAATATTATCACGCCCATTTTATTTAATCTTATTTTATGAATAATAAAATAGAAATGAGACCTAAAAATAAGCAAATCTCTTAGGAAATGAACCAATTCATCGTAGAAAATTAAATGATCGGTGCTGAAAGCTCCAGCTAGCAAGTAATTTTAAGCAGAATATTAAAGTCGAAAAATACATATACATTTCAGCGCAATCACGAAAGGCAGAAAAATATTCTTCGCGGAACCAGCACCACTCGTATTTATTGCGTTTAATTTTCGGTGAAAACAACAGCAAATTTATTAGATTTGGATTTTTCTTGTGTTGACGGTATGTATTTAAAAAGAAAATATGTTCCGTGACCTGTGCATATGCGTTGTAAAGTGAATCGGGGGGTTAGAAGCTTTCATTGGTGGGTCAGCTGTTTATACCCGGTAATCAAAGCGTTTAGGGGTATATTAAAGGCGTGTAGATGTATGTAACATCCAGCATTTCCGACCATATAAAGTTTATATACTTTTGACCAGAATTAAAAGCACGTGCGTTTGTCGGGGTCCGTCTTGTCTGTCGCCCAGTGCTTAAAGGCTATAGAGCAGTTTTTCAATGCGGATTATATTATATTATATATATAAAACAACGAATGAACCTTTTGCGAGAGACTCGCAAACGATCTATGTAACATAGTATTGCTGTATTTGTCATTATCTGTCGACAGAAAGAGAAAAGAAGAGTGCAAAACTAATATACCTGCTATTGTAAATTTTGCATACATCTGTGGAGTTCAATTGTTTGGATTCGACTGGATGCGGTCTAATCTTTATTTATTTGTTTATGTTTCTAACTACAGATCACTTCTTAGTCACTATGTCCGTTGACAAACGTACAGTTTTCGAGGTATGGTACAGCGAGAAAGTAACTGCCAACAAAGTTTCGGCAGTCGAGGCGTATGTGTTTGCAAATGTCATCGACAAATCAAAATTGAATGACGAAAAGATAGACGCAATTTGCAACCGAATAAGAAATTTCAGCAGAACAGTGACGAATAAATGGAAGCAAGCGCATAGGAAAATGGAAAGGTTCAAAAAAAAAAACAAGGAGTGGTTGGATGGAAAACTTATACTTCGTGATCCAGTTCGATCAGCTAAGGACGTTTCGAAGTATAAGGCGATGAAAGTATCCAAGTTAATCAAATCAAATACATACGATGAGCTTATGGAGGCAACCCGAGTTAGCCTATATAAGGCTGGAAAACGAAAAGCTTCGAAAGTTATATCCATGCTGCAAGCTGATGTGGATTCACCAAAAATCGTTGAGGAATGCCTTGAATCGCTCAACTTTCCATGCCGTACATACCAGAATAAGCTCTTGCATTGATGGATGAAGACTCCAAATAAATTTTTCAAGCTGATTTATCCAGCCTACGATGGTTTGAATTCTGCCAAAAATAGGTAATCCCTTTCAGAAAATATTAATCTACGGACCGATATTAATATCTAATTTTTCTTTTTCAAATAGGCATTGCTGTCAGAAAAAATTGCTGGAGGGTAAAAAACGAAACGAAAAACATTCAGCTTCTGATGGTTCAGGTTCCAAGTCTAGTTCTGACTCTGAACTATTATTTTAGATTTATTTCTTTCTTTATAATTTTTTACTTTCTTCAAAATGTGAATATATTAAAAAAATTTTTTTTTAAGAGTTGAAAAAATTCTAGAACAGAAAAAGTAACGTTATTACAATATTATCTTCATTTATTTTTATTCAAGAAAATTTTTAAAAAATAAAATTTTTCAGGCTCAACGTTGGAACTCCCGCCAAAATACAATGCTCTGGGCCACCAGATCCGGGAGGAACACGATCAAAAAGAACAGGCCGAGCCTCCAGAGCTCCATGGGTTGATGGGTCATGGCCCGCAAAGAGTACCAGCGGTTAATGTTTTCTCGGAACACAATCGGGTTCTTTAAAAGAACGAAAAATTCGGATTGGATCATTCGGATCAATACGGATCAACTGCCCAAATTTAACTATCACCACGGAGAAGGCACAGAACTACATGATAGACAAGATCGTGGTAGAACTGTCCCGCCAAATGATTAGGAAGGGCCATAAAGTTCGCCCTTCTTCACTTGGACCTCTCCGAAATAATTGCACATACCAGGAATTGTGTCCAAATATGTATGCCCAAGATTGAAAACAGACTGGACAAAGAATTGTAGTTCTTGTCTTGAATTACAGAAGCGGACAGTGATATGTGTACAGTTTAAAATTGGGACAGTTTCTGCTTTAAAGTTTTAGTTCTATAAATTTTAAAGAGTAAATACATAAATTACTTTATATTATGTTAAAATTTTACTTATGTGCTAAAAGTTCAAATTAAAAGTACAAATTTGTACTTTTCTATAAATAGGTTCCTCATAAATTGCACCAAATTGCATGCGCTTTTTTTTTTAACGATAGCCAGAATATGTGGCATTGTTTATACATATATACAAGTTTTTACTTTTCTATGAATAGTTTCCTCGAAAAATAATCAAAAAAAAAAAATCTCAAATTTGGTCTAAATATGTGTGTTTGAATGCCTATTTCATTTAATTTTTTGTCATTCTATAGAACAGAACATTTTATGATAGATTTGGTCTTTATACCTTTTTGTATAAAAAATTGTTTTCTGAAAAAAGTTGCAGTTCGTGTAAGTTTGTTTGTTTGTTGCTTTTGATTATAATCAAAATATAATTATCATTGTTTAGTTTCGAAGAATTCCTCAACATTAAATGCATTTAGTAACCCGCGAAGCCCGCGGGTCTGCTAGTGTACCTATACATTCAGATTATATTCACAATTCAATAATATCTGAACAAGAATATGTATAAAAATGCACCTAAATTGCACATTATTTCTTTCTTATCTTTTGCCGATTTTTTCTTCCAACTCTGTTGAAAATTCAATTGGCAAAAGCCACAACGAGAATGCTCGATTGAAAAATTTAACAAAGTGCCAGGCAACAATAGATGGTTCCATGCCACTTCACTCCGCTCCCTGCCCTCCGGCAATAGTTCGTTTTTAAGCATTTTATTTTTTGGCCATGGCTGGACAAAGAAAATGCGCATGTGTGTCCTCCATTGTGCAGACTTAATGATATGGGCCGAAACTGCTGCCCCTATCCCTCAGCTACCGAACCTATGTACGAGCACTACACCACAATGGATTGTCGAAACCATCTCAGTATATTGGCCCATGGTAATAGATAAAAACTCTAAAGCAGGAAGAAGCAGCAGCCAAGTGGTCAGGCTTCGCACAGAAGCCACTATGAGCACAAATAGAATATAGAATGGGAGGAAAAGGGACAATAGGGCTGGCCTCAAGTGCCCGATACGAGATTTGCATGTGGCCAGGGGGCCATGGTACGGGCGTGGATGTGGCCCGTTTCGGTTGCTACATGAATGGGAGCATGGGCTCATCTGTCGATTTTATCGTGTTATATCAGTGTTCGAGGATACTTGTCGCCCGGTACACTAAGCATTCAAAAATTCGATAGTGCCTCGAGTGGACGGGAATATTAGATGTAAAAGTTCGACCATTCACATTTGCATGTCAGCTATTCGATAACAATTGTCATTGTTGTTTGCTTTCCCTTTGCGAATTCCGAATTGTTGGAAACACTTTTGTAAATTTAATTGAACAGAAAATGGGACTTTTGTCGGTGGTAATATTTTCACAATGAAATTGAAACGAAATCTATCATTTTATTTTAATTTAAAATATTCACATTCCGGTTAGCAAACCAAACGGACATATTCATTGAATAATGACATTGATTGGATGTAAAGCTTCCACATAAATACTCGGACGGACACATTCGATTCGAATGAGGCGAATAGAAACCATTTGCCAAGAGCGATTCAGGATTTCCGTTTCCTTTTTTGTTGCACTCAGCTCATAAGCTTAGAAAAGCGATCTTAGTTTTATTTATTGCAGGCCTAATCGTGCTCTTCAAATGCTAAAAAAACGAATTTCTTATTTCATTGTTATACAGTTTTGAAAAGTTATTTTGCATTTTCATTGACACACTTTTTGATTCCCATTAACGAATTTGGACAGTTTGGACAGCTCGGACTCGGACTCCGACCCCATACCTGAACCCGACTGCGAAAGCGACCAGCAACACCTCTCCGGAGTGAGAGGCTTATAAATACGAGTAAATTTTAAAATTTCGCTCATCAAATTACCATTGTTGGGACGGACAAGTTTCGTATTTGGCTTGACAACTTGCCGAAATGTGCGCATTGAAGATGGAAGATGCAAAGTTCTTGACTGCCATTGGGGCAGGGGACAGGGACACAACTAGCTCCACAGTAGACTCCAGTGGGACTCTCTTGGGCGGAATATTAATTTGATAATTTTACGGTTGAATGCAAATTTGGTGTCGGAGTCCTTTGCTCTCTAATTGACTGACGAATATTTAAAATATGAATTTCAAATGAAGTTCAACAATTGTCTGTCTCCATTTTGCGCTTTTTTTGTGGTCTCGCGCTGGATTAATTATGGAAGGAAGATGATTGAAGTGGGGAAGCATAGATGGGTACCTACGTATATGTAGAGCCTGAAGCCCTTTTCTGTGGCTGCCACTGAACACTTTTGCCCCGGTGGAGCATTAATCATGTGAAAGTAATTTTGCGCATTTGCATGCGTTGCAGAAAACGATAATTTTCATCCATCATTTTCAAGTGTTTCCGCAGGATTATAGTGCTGCCAGCCAGCCGTTGCAAGGAGCCGTCTGCATACACTTGATGATGCGTTGCCTTGTCATGTGCTCCACTTCACTTCACTCTACTCCGCTCCCCTTGCAGCTGAGCTGTGTGTGCTCCCCTCATTATCGTGTCGTCGTCAATTATTCTTGTTCTACAGCCAGCACTCTTGCCAAGCCCGGCCATGGAGGAACTTTGCATTTAGTTGATGAGCTTCCCCTTCTGCTCCATCCAATGTCTCATTTTCTTGGTCCTTTGTGCCCCAGTGCTCCTCCGTTCACATCTTTCTGCTGGCTGCAAGTTGATCAATGGCTCTGTCCGCTCCCTTGCTGTCCTGGTACGAGAGCATAGTGTTTCATGCAATTACGAATTTATATTGCGTATACGCCATGTGGAGACACAGAGACGAGGAAGTCTCCTCGAATGTGCTTACCACAACTGCAGCAATAATGAACTTTGATTTGGCCCTCACAGTCCCCCAGACTAGACCAGAAATGTTTCACAGTCTGTTTCACATAACCCGCCTGGATGGGAGGAAGAGAAATTGTATATAATTGCTGATTGATGCTGTTGTGGTTCTACATATATGTACTTATGTAAGAAGAGGCATTAATAACAAGAAAAAGAGCACTTTCGAAGATTGCAATTGTTGATAACTATTCACCGAGATTCAACCAGCTTTCAAAAGTTACTTTTTCCACGATGGATAATTACTGCCCATCCAAAATAAAAGCTTCCATTACTTCGTCTGGCTTCGAATCTCAATAAAATTCCTCCTCTTGGACGTCGACCGTCTCGTTCAGGCCCAGAGGGAAATACAAGTCCAGCTTATAAATATGTACATACTTTGGCTTTTGTCTGGGTTCAATGATCCATTTTTTTAAATGATCAATAAAATTCTTGAAATCTGACAATGGAGAGTATTTAAAACTTCCGTATGCCGAGTATTGTGTCAGTAATCCTGTTCGACTATTCCCATAGTCAGAGTTCTGTTGATGCAAGTAGGAAGACAAGAGCGGGAAAGCTTCTACTCTATATATCTTATATTTTTTAATCATTTTGTGAATGCTTCTTAAATGCATGTTTTTATATTGAGTATTACACATCTATGAGGATAATATTTTGTATTTAACATACGAATTATTCAATAGAGAGTAAAAGTCGTACTCATATTCATGGGAAACTCATTAGCGTTAGCTCCACTCATTAAATGGCCATAAAATCTCGTAGCTTTTCGGCCATTGAAGTGCCATTGCAAGTGCGTTGAAATAGGAGCACCATCTGTTTAGCGTTCTTTAGATCTTGGCGGAATCAAGAGGAAACAATTCAGCATATGTTGCCACTCCCTTGGCACTGAACCCGTTGGTCATTAATCTATTTGGGAACGCCTTTGCCAGATGTTCGTGAGAGTGCGAAAGTATCGCACACATGTCTCTCGCTTCTTTTTTTTTGGCAGTATTCACTCTATGTTTAATTGGATTTGGGGCTTAGCAGAATTAGAGCGCCAAAAGAAGGGACAGAATTATATTTGCATATTTGAGCAGTGAAGCCTCGCATGGAGGACCGCAGCCGCAGGCAGCTGCCGGGCGACAACAGCGAAGTGTAAATTTCACTTGAACTGATAATTTCACTCAATTTGTGTGCGCTGATGAGCAAAGTTTTCCCATTTGCATGGGGCTACGTGGGCACCTCCTTCTCTGGGGCCAATGGGTGGGAAGTTTTCATCTTTGGCTGCTCCTTCATCTACGGCTGCCGCGATTTCTTTTTACCGACACTGTCGTCCTGGTCCTGGTCCTCGCCCTCGTAGTCGACGCTGACTTGAAGGTGCCAATTAGGAATTTCCGCCTCAATTACTTTCGCGAGCACACGAAAACCAAGTTTGTATGATTTTCGCATGACAAACTTAGGACTGGCTCTACTCCATCCCCCACCAGTCCCACCCAAAGACTCAACTAGTGCCTGAACCTGCTTCCTTTCCCAGAGTATTTGCTTCCTTTAAAGTGTAATTGCACGAGCAGCGCCCCCAAATGTTGTGTGTGCGTGATAAAAAACTCGTTTGCATTTTACATGTTTCAACAAAATGGTGCGGAGTGGGGAGCTAAAATACTCGAAGTAGTTCATGTGGCTTTCCATCGAAATGGAATTCGGAGGACTCCCTGATAGTGGTGGGGCAGGGGGCGGGGGGCGGCGGGCCAGTGGGCCAGGCAAAGTAATTTGAATTTCTAGTGAATGGGTTTCTAGTTCATTGATTGGTTTTTCGAATATGTTAATACTTTGGGAACTCTGCGAAGGTGATGCAATGT
Source organism: Drosophila ambigua (assembly GCA_018150905.1). Lineage (NCBI taxonomy): Eukaryota > Metazoa > Arthropoda > Insecta > Diptera > Drosophilidae > Drosophila > Drosophila ambigua. The sequence goes on along the minus strand of JAECWS010000156.1, from coordinate 34,079 downwards.
GACTGATTGTACATATGTACATGTGTATGTACATACGAATGTAAAGAGTTTATTGAAAATTGGAATTAAAGGAAATATATAAATAAATATATAATATATAATATATAAATATGATGCACATACATAGATCATGTATTAATATACATTTGCATATCATAGGAAAATTTGATTTGCAAATACGATAGAATCTCAGAAACTAGAACCATTTTGTTCCTGGGGTGGTTCTAATTTCTGAAAAGTTACAATTTCTGTTACAAAAAAAATTACAAGCTTTATTTAGCACATTCCAATTAAAATCCTCAAGTCAGTAACTGACAATTTCTACAAGCGTATCAAATTACATGTACATATGAACGAATTGTATATACCACGAATAACTTGGGGATTCCCATTTTAATTTTTACTCCAACCAAAAAGACAAAACTGCGTGCGTAATAAAACTCTGGCAATTCTATAGCCTGCCAAGAAACGATTGTGCTAGTATATACATATATGTAATGCAGTGCACCTGTATGAGAAGGCGAGAGAAGACCAGAAGAGTCACATCCACATGTCTTCCGCAAAGGAAGATCTCGACCCCAGTGCCATGACTGGAACCAATACAAAATATACAAAAATATGCAAACCATATAATATTCTTCTCTATATAGAATTGATATTCAGAGGTACACCAACGTTCCATTAATTTACATGAAATTTACGAAAAGTATCTTTGTACCTTTATTAAGAGCAGAAAAGGCCACAAATTTAAAGAAGTGCTCAAACCCATGGCAATGGACAAAGGAGCATGTGTAACAGAATCTGTAAACTTGCAATACCTCAACTAACATCAATCCGTGCATCAGAGCCTTTCAAATCAAAATCAATATCGGACTAACGACAAAGACAAACTTTCAGCTCTGTTGTGTGCCTACCTTTTGTCAAGTCATTCCAAGACTCAGGCTCGTGTCCTGGCAAACTGACTCTCAGCCTGAGCCTGTGCTTGAGCACTTAGCAATATTGAATTGCAACCGGAATCGAATCGAAGTGGTTAGAACGGCAGGGAATTATTTGCCAGCCCCCTCCTATGGGAGCGGGCTGCCTTTCCAAGTCCTGTGGCTTCGAGCAGGGAGAGTGTGTGACGATTTCGAGTTGAGTCCTGCTGCTTAAATGTAATTAAATTCGTTCTGCTACTCGTACAGCCCCCTGCTGTTTCTTATCAAATGGATTGATTTATGATGATGTGAGTCTCCACTCTCTCTGGCTGACGGGGCATGACATAATAAATCGCTGGGTCTCGGGAAGGTGCTTTCACGATGACACCACTCACATGAGCTGATGGGAACTGGCATTGTTGCGCCCAGATTTGAAATTTGAAAATTAATTTGCGAAAAACTTTTGCCTGCTCAAATCTGGCTTTCCCCGCTTGCTCTATGTGCTATATTATATTTATTATTTAATTTTTCCCCGTTGTGCCCGCTGTGTACTTTGGCGTATTTTTCCGCTTGACTGCTGATGCCGCTCGCTCTTTTCTTGTGTTGACGGCAAAGTTTAATTTTTATTGTTGTTTGACTTTGTTAAATGATTTTTATTGCCTTTCTTTGGCGCAGCAGGAAGAAGAAAGCGCACGGAGGCAGGCGAGTGAGTAGCGAAACCTTTGTAGGAATTTAATAAAACTGCTGTGACCATATTGTCGAGCAAACAATGCACAATGGTCCACTCTTTCGTCGGTAGGGAATCCCACTCTCTTTCTCTGACAGAGTGCCTCTCGTCTTTTTTTCCCCGAGAATTTATTGAAACGCTCTGCACAGTTTAACGTGAGAAATGAGATCCATTTGATTGTGCCTTTACAAGGGGCTGCCGAATTGTGAAGTATTTCATCTAGCCAAAAACCTGAATTTTCCCGCATAACTCATGAGCATCTTTCATGTTGACTTCACTCAAAATCAAAGTACAAAGCATAAATAACAAGTTTGATGGAAACCGCATCAAAGTTTCCTAGAAATTTAAGTATATGTATAATACTTTTTGTATATTTGTATATATTACTCCTCGCTGTTTCCTCTAGGTGGCCGGAAGAGAGCATCAAAGTCACCACAATAAAGGCGTCTCTGGAGTGCCTCACGCTGTTCAAAGAAGTTTAGCTCTCGGTTCGGTGAAATTGAAATTTAATTACGGATGCCTATGCTCTGACTATGCTCTTCACTCAGGCACCAGACGCAGACCACAGTATGCGGAATTTTTCACTCTTTTTAAGAGTTTTATTAGAAGTGCCGCAACAGATAGAAGAAGTCTTTACACTAAAGACAAAGAGTCAACACTCCAAAACCTCAGTAATTGGATTTAAAAATATATGAAGTGGTTTCGGTTGTAAGAGATTTTCCTGCAAACACTAAATGCTGAAATAAGGCTGACCATCTAGCTTATTACAATTACTTTGGAGCCACACCAGATCGAGTAGGGAGAATAAGGGAGATTATCCTGTAAAATTTTTAATCAACGTTTCGAAGCTCAGTTTTTGCTCAGTTTTTACTGTGCGGACTTGTATCATTCATCATTAAATGAATTAAAAATTCTATTGTCAATTGCAAGGAAGCATTGGCATTGGAGCTGTCAGATCTCCGCTTGCCGACTGTTTCTCGAATAGAAATCAAATAAATTGCATTCGGAAGTATTGAATTGCTGCCAAGCGGACAGAGCACGGATTGGAAAGACAATTTGCAATTCACTCAACCTTCCAGGGACGGAGCGGCCCACTGTCGCTGCATTTGTGTCAACTGGTTTTGTTATGGATGTTTGCATTAGTGAGCAATATATCTTTTTCAATGGGTGTACTCGCACTCCGGCCTCCCCCTCCAGTTGTCCGGTAGGGAACAATGTACGCATTGCGTCACTGCGAGAGATACGCCCATTGTTTGGGCTGAAACAAAGCCAAAAGCTCTGCGACATTGTGCCCCTTGTGAGCATTTCGCTTTGGTCATAGTTTTAATCTCACTAATGGCAGCAACAGCAGCGGTAGGGACCGGAAAGTGCCGGGGTCGCCAGGGCTTCTATCTGTGGGCACAATAGAGCAGATTCTCGAGCTCATGTCAAAAAGGTCGCTTGCTGCAGACGACAATTCCATTCTCTGCTCTCAAAAGACCCACTAGACAAAGCCATCAAAAGCTGAATAACCTACATACGAGAATAGTTCAGTATACTTTTTTCGAGTGAAAGAATATTTTTTAGGCTGCAGTAGATATTTTTATTTATATATTTTCCATGCCTAATGCTATAGTTATATGTACATAAGCTCATATCCTCATGGGTAGCTCCATTTTTTCTTGAAGCAAATAACTCATAAGCTTAATGTATTCTGAAATGCTTCCGTCTCTAACCTGCGTCATATTAACTCTTTATAAGACTAATTATGATTGAAGTTACATGGACCCAAGCTCGATTTATTTTTGCACTGCAACTTTATTTTTTTACATTAATACTAGGCTATTTTATACCAGAGAGAACGGAACCGATTGTGACCCTCGCGCATTCTGGAACTAACCATAATCGTAAACATTAGAGAGGTACTAAGTACTGACAGCTTGGCGACAGCTACTGCATTTCTTATATACATATGTACATGTACATACATGCATGTATAGCAAGAACTAAGAAATCATTCGTAGATGAAAAAAATCCGTTATCTACGTTTAAAAAAGATTTTAAACTTCTATTTATCTAAGATTATCAAGGATCGACGTCCCTATTTATTGTCTAATTTCCGAAGATATTGTGGTCTTGTTGTTTTCCTTATTTGCTGGTGATTGTGCTCTCTTTGATCCTCGCGTTTTTGTATTTAAGTGACAGTTTTTGATTTGAGGATCTGTGAAACTGTTCAGCAGAGAGATAGATAGATCTGAGAGACACCTAATCTGACATATTTTCTGGCCATTTCTAAGCTTAGGTCAAATGAGTGAGCCTTAAATTCGTTTCCAAAACACCTTACAAATAAGGAACTACGGTTATGCTTCGTTTGGATAAAAAGAAAAAATGCGTTCTGCCACCGACAGCTGCTGGTGCAGTACATTAATGCAATTAAGTATTGTTTAACGTCCCTACGCATTTTGGGATGTTTGGGTTCCTGGTTTTTGTATTAACTAGGCTAGGAGCCACAGTTTGCACACACTAGGTATGTAGAGCTGGTTCCCTCCACCTTCGTACGCAGCCACAATGGAGCTGGGGGCTGCAACAGCAGAGAAGCAGATTCAGGAGGAGCAGAATGGGGAAATGGGCGAGCGAGGCTTTACATTTTACACATTAATTATGAGCAGACATGTGTTGTAGGCGTCTGGCCAGGATCCTCGAGTCGTGCAGCGCGGTAACAGGTGCCTCTACCCAGAAAGTATGCAAATTCCGAGGCAAGGCGAAATATGCCCCTGGCCGGGTTTTATGGCAGCGAATTAATGAACGCAGCCAACGAGCAAACCAGCGGCAGCAACAGGAACAGCAACAACGGCGACGATGCACCCAGGAAGGGTCATTATTTTGCCCGTGCCCGTGCCCCTGCTCCTGCTCCTGCAACACATTGTGGTATGGTCAGTTATGGGTTTGTGTTTGTGTGTGCCGTGCGGTGCGGCGCGGTGTGGCGCCTCCTCCTTCGTGTGCAATAATAGCAATAATTTATCACCCAGACCAAAATTATGCATGGACTCAATTGTGCGTGAAATTAAATTTTAAGCGCAAACAAGCCGACTTGTCGGCTCTTCCCCTGTTTGCTGCCATAATTTGGCTAATTTCACTTGGGAGCCGAAGCCTCGTCGTCCCATTCGCAACCTGCTAATAATTGAAAATACTTCACATTGCTCATCTCGGCCACAAATGACATCTCGCAGGACAGCTCTTCAATTTGTCTGCGCTCTCGGATGGATTGATCTGAATTTAATTAAAAGTTTCCTTCGATTGAATATCGGAGACCTGAATCTATATTTTGAGTGTGGCAAGTTTATTTTGATTCCAAATTAATAATTTCATCAAAGTCCACGCTTTGGCTTCAAGTTAAACTCCTTAGAGAATATTTCGATTAGGTTATTATTTGAATGATATGAATATCATCATAAGCTATTCAGAACTAGTCTCCGACGCACCTTTTGTCATAAGAGACATATTGAGCTGATGGAATGTTTGCATAGGTATTGAACCAGATAGACTTTGGCACTATACATTATTATAAAGGTACCTTAATATTTTCATGATAAATAAATTTGTAAAAAGCTTAAGCTCGTAGCTTATCGCTTTTTATATTATGACAGCAACGCTTAGCTGGGACTTTGGGAAGGCATCATGCATGTAGAAGCAGAAGTAGAAGTAGAAGGGAAGAATAAAGCGATTCTCTACGAGGCCAATAAAAGGCGTACACTTTTAGTGTTCTTCGGAAGGAGATGACCTTGATTGAGATTTCTCGAAAAACCTTCGATGGGGTTCAAAAAAGTCTAGCTGAATATTTTTTGTTAGCTGAACATTCCATGTTCTAGATGCCTTCTGAAAAGGGAGGTCAAATTTGAAGATGGGAAAACAGAGAGATACTCACCAGTTCCTGCGGTCAATCTGTTCGGCGAATTATACAAGGAAACGGATCTGGTCGAAACTGATTATATCTCAGACCACGGCTCCATCGATCGTCGCGGAGCCATTTTATTATCTCACCTATCTGCTGCTTGCCATTCAGTTAAATGCTTTCACCTGCCGATTCTAGCAACCCAACTGCCTCTTTACCTGCCAGTGGAACAAATATAAAGTGAAGAAATTAAATAAATGGAAAAAATAAGTGCTTTGAGCTATTCCTTGTTCTATGCTCTCTCGTTCTGAATAGACATCCTTCGCCTGAGAAACTTTTAAAATTCCAAGATGTATGACATGTATAAACCTTCATATATAGAGTCAGCTGAAGTAAAAATGTACCTCAATGCCAACTATTGTGGAAAATTCTCCAAAGACATAAAATACCAAAGTTTTCGATTGCATTTTTGTCGCAGAAATAGCTTTGATTGCTTTAAAAATAATTTATTGAGTCAATTGACTTTTGCAGTGGAGTCTCTGCAAATAAACGCAGTGCAATCGAACTTACAATCACCAGAGAGACCGAGAGACCCAGGACCACAGAGGAAAAACACACTCCCGGGCACACTGATTTGATTGTGTTGACTCTACAAGGGGAGAAGTAAACTTAAGTGCAGAAATGCCATTCCTTAGTTTCGGTTCAATTTGAAATTTATTGCGGCCGGAGTTCATTCACTTGGCAAGTTAAAGCTCCGAGTACATGACTCATTCCGAGGGACACATACACGCCCTCCATTTTCCATTTGCCATTTGCTCATTTTGGCCTAGGGACTAGCCAGACATTTTCCAAATTCCGAAATGCAAACCGAGTCACACATGTCAATTCAATTTGATCAGAGGCCCGTGACGGATGGGGGGCCTAGTCTGAGCTCAAGCTGAGCCGTTGTACCCACTGGAGAGAACACAACTCCGTACGATACTCGGCAAAAAGGAAGGACGAGGGAGAGAGGATGGGAAAATAAAAATGTCTCGCTTTCATTCATCATGATTGACAGACAGATGGGGCTGAAATATTGAAATGTCTAGCATCATATGCGGACAGTTCGGTCTGCCACTTAAAAATCATCAATAATTGGCTTCAAGAGTTTAATATATGCATGTACACCCAGAGAAAAAAGGCTTTAGATTTAAAAATTTGTACCAATATATACATTAAAACCGAGAGTGGAAATCTTTGATCTAAATATATTTCACATATAAAATAATTATTTTTCATATTTAGATTAGATATATTTACTACAAATTTATTACATGACAATAAATTTAATAATATTTATAATAAATTTAATTAATTTCATTTAATTTAATTATATTCACTATAATTCACTAAATAGTTACTTATAGTACATATGTACATATGTAATTAAAAACCGAATATTTAACACATATAGGATTCATTTTATTATTCAATTTTTCCATATACATATGTATGTCTTTGAGCAAAAAGCTTAAAAATATTTATTAATGGATAACATCAAACGAACAAGTTTTGTCCATGCATACAAGCATGTGGAAATATCCTTAGTTGGATGGAAATAAATAATAAAGCTGTTATTTAAAAAAACAAAGCAATTATAATTCAACGCGAATTGTTCTCATTCAATATTTTCCCTTATATCATAATTTGTATCAAAATTGAGTTGTCTAAAGAACACGTTAGGAATTAGGCAATCAATGAACCAGAAAGAGCACCAAGAAAGCAAACATCCCTGTAGCTAACAGCTACTGCTATCTACCAGAATTTTCCTTTACAGACTCTCCACTCCCATTCAGCGCCTCTCAATCCACCACCAAAGAAACGAAATTGACAGCCACAAAGCTACTCTGCACCAGCAAAAGCAAAACTACAAACTGTTTTTGCCTTTGTGGTCGTGTGGATTGCGAGTTTGTATGTTGGTTGTGGATGGTTGTTCCCCGTATAAGAGTTGTAGACTATATGTATATGTAGGTGAGGGGACGATAATTCGGTAACTACCATATGCTCTATGTATGTAAGTATGTAGTACTTTCTCCTCATTATTAGCTAATCTAAAAGAGAATATTTATAGTTTTATAAGATTTTTGCTACAAATTTAACAATTTCAGTAATTATGTAGATTCAAATGAATTATTTTTAACGCACCACAATTTTATCTTTTGTAAATTCTCATTATTATACTGATTTGATGAAATATTATATATTATAGTTTGAGTTTTTATGAAGGTTCGTTGCATTTTATGGAGGAGACAATAACCATTAACTATGAGGCAGTTTTCAGCTTTTACTTAAATAGCTCATAGTCCAAGTAAGTCACCAATAACATGAAACCAAAATGAAATTTTAAACTGTTTTTTTGAGAAAAGGACTCAAGTCGATATCCGCCTAACGGATCTAATTACTTTAAAGTTTCATGGTGTTCCTTTTCATGATCTATGAGGAAAACCATAGGAGAGTACTTAAAAGAGTCATTGCTAAATTTATTTCCACTTTCGAAAAACTCTTTTAGATTAATTGAATTTGTGCGTACATGTATATTACCAGCGAGTCAAAGCTTAAATTTATAACTGCATAACGGAACAATCCCATAAGAATTTGCATGGAAAAAATATTTATTGCTTTTCGGATGGCGAAAAGAAGAGAAATGTGTATCAATCCATTGGCAAGGATGCTGCAGCAACGTACATATTTTTTGGATTCGGTGTCGCAAGTTGCAGTTATGGAAGTGAAAAGCATTCTCCCATAAATACTTTTGGGGTAAAAACAAAGAATGAATGTGCCATAAATAATGCGAAATAGAATATCACAAATAAGAATATTGAAATATTGGCATTTGGCAATGTTTTGGTGTAAAACAAGCAGAATATCGTATTTCATTTTACACTTTATGCAAAAAATGTTTCGCAAATATATTTGAATTTCTGTTCCTGCTTCTGATTGCTTTTAACTATTGCTCTCCCCCTCCAGGCACTCGGTCAGGCCATAAATTGTCTAAGTCTAGAATGATTTAGTCAGAAGCTATAAGCTTACTTATTTATTTATTTTATTTTATCTTTCCGTCATGCTAACTATAGAATTGCTAATGGAGTCATACTTCTAATAGTTTCGTCGTCTTAGTCACTGGCTCTGCCTGAACAAGTGTTTCTTTTTTTTTGCCGTCTGGTCGCTTAATTAATTTATTTAATTACGTTCGAATTTTAATTCATTTTTAAACAGTTGGTAATGCTGCCATTATGTTGGACTTGGATTGTTGTTGTATCGCTGAACAAAATGAATAATAAATCGAATACAAATATCAGTCAATTATAGATGATGCATTCGTGTCTGCATATAGTTTTTCCAATCGGTCCAGAACAAATGGGAAAATCAATTACGATAGTTAATTGTGTGGAAATAATCATAAATTGAGTTGAAATTAATCGCAACCATTTCAAAGCTAAGCCCAAAATTTTCAGCTGAAATAAATGCACTAAATATTACAAATCCCCAGATTGAAAGGTTTTTGAACAGGGCTTAAAATTAAATTGCATAAAAAGTCATTTAACGTTTTAATTACGATAATTATGCATTGCCCAACCGTGAAACCCTTTTAGCGGAAATAAGTTTAAGTACCCCCAAAAAGGGTTAACAAAAACATTTAACCCGCACCATTAACTGAAACCCAAAGTCGTAACTGAAATGAAACTGGGAAATACTTTAGGACTGTGTATACGCCAGGTGGGTTCATAGAAAACATATTTAAATGCAAGGAATTTTAATTTTATTGCTGCCTTTATTTTAGGTGGTTTATTACCTTAGATTTTTCTGTTTAGCCATCAATTACTCGAATAAATTAGCAAATGGCTTCCTCTTTGGCTTTTTTAATTGATTAAAAACTCTATTATGTATATGTTGGTCATGTCATTTGGAGGCTGGCTGGCAATTAGTTTAATTAAAATTTAAATTAAAAAATGGACATGCCCGGCAAAAGAAGTCAGCCACCAAAGCCGCAATTTTGATTTTGAAATGCATTCGAAATTGTTTTTGGTCCTTGAACGCACGAAAGGAGGGAGAGAGGTCAAGTGGTCAAAATAATTATTAAAATTTATTTGAGGGTGGCCGTGTGGTGCATTCATCCCCGAATCTGTTTAATTTATTTAAAATTCATTAGCTGAACCTTTGTTTCTACAGAGAACAGTTACTAGTATAAACTATATTCCCCTCAGACTCTGAATGATAGGGCTAAAGCCAATTTTGTGTGATTTGGTCGTGTGATTTTAACAGCTGAAAGCTCTGCATCTCTGATGTGCATTGGAATTCGAGCACAGAATGGGAATAGACACTGGCACATACATATTCAGAAAGATTTCGCATGCGGCGCACATTTTTGAATACATTTGACAATTTTCGTAAGAGAAATGAGAAATATTTGCATTTACTTGAGTAGCAGCGACGACAACGGCAATGCAAAAATCTAATTTCCATGAAAGCAGCCACCAGACGGACCAGCAGTCACAGGGAGTCGGTAGTGGGATTGGGAGTGGGAGTGGGAGTCGGCGGCGGCACTAGAGTCATGAGCCAAGTAGGAGTCATCCGGAGTGGCTGCAAGTGCGCAGGCATGCGGGATATGCCATGAGTTTCCCTCTGATCCCATCGCCAACTAGATAGTCGACGGCTTGACTGAACTCGTTGGACACCCACTAGTCAGAGATAAACAAGATTTCAAGTGCTTCAAAAGTCGTTTTCAATCTGATTTATCTATTTTTTTTTGCAAGAGTCAGAGTTTATGATCACCAAGATCGGATTGTTTTGGGCTATTGCTCTAAGCATTCATCCTTGAACATAGTATGGATGCTAGGGCCATGTACATAAACGAAATATTCTCTTTTATTATACTATTGTAGGGTATTCAAATTTGTAGGCGGGGAAAGTTTTTGCTCGGAGACAGGCGAGGCGTTGGCGGCTTCTATTGTGCGGGTTAGCAGTGGCTGCATTTGCATCCCGCCAGCAGATGCTGCTCATACTCGTAGACACCCACACTTGGCAGAGAGGATGGAGGCCTTCCAGAGGCTGGCCGGTCCTCATTCCGACGCCTGGCATGAAATATTTGACTTTTGATTAAAGCACCAGCTCAAGTACTCTGCTCTGTTGCTGAGGCTCTGGGTCCTGGAAGCTGGCTGCAGGCTTCCAACCCTGCACGCCACTTGACAAGATTCACTTGTCTTTCAAATGCATTTCATATTGGGCTGCATAATTTTCTGGCGTTTTTCCTCTAATGTGAAATGTGCGCGAGGAAATAAAAAACCCTCTAGACGCCCGACACTGTGAAAACTTTTCTAAGAACTTTCTGCGAACTAGTTGAGTCGTTGTTCGTTGTTACTGTTGCAGTACTGCGGTGTTGCCGAATATGCATTGTTTGCTGTGGTGCAAATAACCGTTTCTGGATGGGAAAGTGTACGCCAAGCTGCTGCTCTGCATTGCCATTCCCCGGGACAAAACTCGACAGACCGAGAAGTTTTATGGTATAACATGGCTGGGCAGGAAGTTCTCCCTCTATGGCATGTGATGGAAGTGAAGTTGTGAAATGTTGATAGCGCTTACTTCTGAGAAGGATTCAAGTTGGAAGTCAGGATTGCTTCTATTTATTTTTCTGGTGGAGAATTGTACAGAATGGTCTAACTGCTTAAATAATAAGAAATTGTTCCAACATTCTTCTCTTAAGACGAATCGTCATTATTTCTTGCAGATCGGGAGACGGTGCCATTATGGGGTGTAAACGATAACGGAACACTGAGAGAGTTGTTCTAGGAGCTGCTTCTCCCTTTTACCAAATTTCCATCGCAGTTAAGCCAACAATTTTCTGTGGCTACGACAAAAAATTAATCATACGCTCCGGTTGCCAGCCGCGTCAAGGGGAACTCGCGCGGATAAAGGGGAATATTATTGCGGTACAAAGAGCAAATTAATTTTTCATAAAAGGCAAACCAAGCGGCCGCGCCTGGCGTCAGAGTGGGGGAACGAGCACGGCTCTGTTGCGGTTGCCACACACGCACGTACCTGTACAAATATTCGCAGACATAAGTATTCGTACACCCACACGGTTGAAGCAGGAGCAGCGGCAGTGGCAGGGCGCAATTAATTTTCAATGTGCGCTTTATGCAGCTCCTTCCAGAGCTGGGCTTTGCGGCGGGAATGCGGCTGCCAAGGTCCCCTCACGGCGGAAAGTGCGGCGGGGCGTGCTAATTGCCACACAAAAAGCCAGAAAAGAAATGCATTTCAGCCCTTCTCGACCCTGGCCAGGGATCCCTCTCGAACGGTTCTTGATCGCATCGCTGGCTAATGCGATGTGTGTTTAATTTCCGTATTCCAGCTAATTGGCCTCGTTCGCCTGGATTTTGCTAATTACTTAATCATTAACAGCTCAGAGAGCCTAAGGGTTTTCGATGCGGGGCCATAGACACAGAAGCCCCCAACAATTTTTAGGAGTTTTATCGGAGACGGTGGAGTGTTGATTTTTTTTGACAGGCATCAGACTAGGCCCAAGATATACCAATATACCATAGACTTTCTACTTGATCAAGTAAATTTCGTGCGTGCAACGGCTGAGAGCTTTCTTAATGATCTGCACGGTCTTTATTTACTCAAGAAATACCCTTGTGAGGACTGCAGGGATCGTTGAAATCCTTCTTGTTGCATCTTCACTAATGGAGAGAACATTGTTTTCAAATACAGGGATTTTTACCAGGGATTTCCTGCAGCAATATATTGCAGTTGCATTCGGAAATATGCATTTTGGTAAAGTGCACTTTTATCCATCAAATAGATGCGACTGACAGCACTTCGAGTCCATCTGGGTTACCGTGTCGCACTGATGTCTCAGTATCGAACTTAGTTACGGGCTCATCCGCAAAGATTGCATTGCCCCAAGCCCCTCCCACGGCTGTCTGTCTGTCAAATTGAGCGCAAAAGCCCTGCCAGCCCGCTCACGTGACATCAGTTCCGTCTCGTTACAGTTTGAGGTTTACAGTGTGTGACAGACAGGCTGGGTCGGCGGGTGTGGCCAAACGCAAAAAGATGAGCAGAAACTTTTGGCCGAGACCGGTAGGAAGCGGAGGAATGCTGTTGGGGTTGGATTTGTTTTGGGGAAACTGAGTGGAGCTGGAAGGCAGATCTCCATCGGATCAACTCTTGGGCAAAGGTTTATTCACGGCCTCGAGTATTGCAGTAAATTGTAACTCTCCCCTATCTACTCCACCGCTCGACAAAGCGAGTGGGGCAAGCTGAATGTAGGGGTATAAATCGAAATATTATCAAGATGCCAGCTCGTCGCGTCGCAACCAAATTGTTTCTCTCAGACCGACCGACCCAGCGGCGCCTTCTGGACAACGACAACAGCAGTAGGAATGTGTGCAAAACAACTTTTGCCCACCTTTGTAGGGCCGAAATTTATACTCGTTCCCATCACAACCAATAATTTCGGTGCATGTTCCTGGTTCTTAGAGTTTTTGTGGGATGTATTTCAACACCCTGTCCAGGCAAGGGCAGGAGCAGGAGCACACTCGCAGTCGGCCTGGGGGCCAACTTTGGGCATAATAAATAACATAAAAATGAAGCGAATTCAACCTCAAAGTTCAATTCAAATAACCACTCAATAGATCTAGACTCCAAGGAACTCCTTGGAACTTTCCCTCGCATCCCTCCATCCCTGTTCGTGTCCATACGAAATGGCTGCCGGCTGCCGGCTGAATAGACGATGAATTTAAATACGGCCAAATTGAGTATTGGGCACGTAATAAAAAAAGGGCTAAGGCCTGGAGTCTCCTGGCCAGGCAACGGAGAACTGCCCGAACTGCCCGGACGGCCGTTATGTATGGCATCGTAAATAAACCCTTTTTTTACTTAATCCAAATTCGTCCCCGGGGACCAATTTGTTACACAATTTAAAAGAAGTAGAAGGAGAAAGATGCCAACTGGGAATCTTGCGGAACGGACAACAGGCCACGGGCTTAGATTTAGTCCAAGTCCATGCCGTGTCCTTGCCGGGGCTTGGGCTCCGACTCGGACTCGGACTCGGGTCAGTTGTGCATACATTGTCCCTTTGCTAGCTGCCATATTTTCGCCATAAAATATTTACATTTTTCTCTGTTCTCCCTCCAAGTTATAAGGTTTTAAATTTCTATTTGAAATGCATATTTGATATGCTCAGACACAGCGAATGTGCAAAGCAATAAAATGATCAAGGGGCAGATACGAGGATATGTAGGAAGAAACACAGAGTTTTTGCTTCGCTTGCTAATGATTTGAGTGCAGAAAGGATATACTTATATATTTGTGATCTCATCATAGTTTTTCCATAGAAAATGGAGTGAATCCCCTTTAAAGGCAAGAAAATTCTTCATGGCTCACGTAAAATAAGTCGGGAAAGTCGTAGTTCGTTTATTAAACATAATAAACTTAAATATAATTTTCCATATTTTTTTCTGTTAGTGTATTAAATACTCGTGACTTAAAAATTGCTTCAGAACTAGTTTTGGCCTAGCTCTAACATTCTGTTATTTAATTGATTATAAATTTTAGTTAATTTGGTGGCTTTGGTATTCAAAGATATGGAGACCGGTATCTTTTCATCTCGAACTCCTATCACGAACCCCACAAAAAGTAGTTTCTCGTGAATTTCTCAAATCGAATTTCACACTGAGAATCTTAATTAATTCATATGTAAATGGTCGGGTTCTGAGATCGACTGAAATTATCCAATTTCATAGAAAACATATCAAAAGCCGAAGGTAATTGAAATGTAATTAAAGTCAAAAGTCACAGCCACAGACCTATGGAACTAAATGGCAGCAACTATTGTCAAGAAAGGAAATTCAGATTAGTTTCGTTAGCCTATTCTACTGAGAAGCTACATTCAATGATTAGCGTTGTCAGAATATCGGCAAAGAAAAATGCGACTGCTCATCCTTTTCCAATCACCCAACGTGTTCGCTATTGTTTTCAGATGGGATCGGGACTGCATCATCGGAATGAGCTTCCTATGTAATCAACCGTGGGCGAGCGCCTTTGAAGCTTGTCCTACTCTAAAAATACAAATAGTGTCGAACAGAAGGGCAGCTGGGAAAAGCAAGAGCGGCCATAAATCGGCGCCAACTTTCCAAAAATTAGCGGAAACGGAAGCCAATCAGCTGGCAGCGGAAGCCGCATTGTGCCGCAGTACTTCAATTTCGTGGCTTCGATTATGATGAGGCGCTGGACACACGCACCCTCCCTTGGTCCTCTCTGGTCGTTTGGGTCTGCGGTCAGAGCCGAAAATAATGGCCAAGAGCCAAATTACGTTTCCGCCATTCGGGACTGGGCAGCTCTCGCTTGACCGGAAATTGTGAAAAATCAACTCGGTCAAAGGGCCACACAGTGCAGGAGCTCCCCTCTTTTTGGTCTGGGGGTTACTGCACGGAAAATTGACTCTCGCAACGAAAATTGCCGCTTAACGAGCAAATTTCAATATAAAATAAACTTGGAGAAAATACGAGCCACGAAAAGAAATGAGCGAGCAAATTTGTTTCACTCCCGAATAAATGGCCTCAAGGAGTTGAGTGCCAGCCTCCAACCCCAAAACGAAGGCAGCGGCATCGCTGGGTGTGGAAATGGAAAACTGAACTGCTGGCATCTGGCAAATTTCTGTGAATTTTATAATGAAATTCCACAGCGTTTAATTATGCCCGAAGCACTTCATGCCATAAGTCCTATGATCTGACTATGGAATCCGAACTTTGTTCAGCATTAACGCAGTCGAACGTCGGCACGGCATGAATTGTGTACAAATATCACAGCGGATGCCAGAATTCGCAAGAAATCGAATTTGGAGAAGCATCAGCCATGTGGCGAGCAATTTCAATTTGGTTAGCGGCCATTTCATTTAATTACGAATATTGTGTAATATTCTTAATGGAATTTCAATAGCATAATTACCAGAAGAGGTTCTGTAAACTATTTTAGATAATAAGAGTATAAGCTCTTCATAGACTTTAATAAAGTCAATTTCTGCCCTTTTGTTGAGGGTACTGCGGACGGACATGGCTATATTGACTCTCTAACCCTCTCATAGGGTTAGAAGATAAGCTCTTCGATTTTAGGCTCTGTTCGTTGGCGGCAGAGGGGAGTTTGTAGGGGACTGTTCAAGAATTGCTGATCAAATGCAATATATTCGTATTTTCGTTCAACAGCAGGTTCAGAGAAGTATAATTTTGCATTATCAATTTGCAATTATGAGCACGACTGGTTCAGCCCATCCATGGCGCTCGCACACTGAACGAGTCAGAGTGTGTGAGCGTCCACAGCGCTGAGAGGGGCCGGGTCAGCAACTGAAAATTAATTTCTTCATTTTGGCTATCATCCAATCTCTACGATACTGCGATTTTGGTTTTTTCGTATCTTCAAAATTGTCGCTGTCACAGATTTTCGTGTGTGAAATCACATGAGCCTGGAAACAAAATTTGGATGAAAGACACTCAATTTTCAATTGACCAAATGATATAAGCACGAACCCTTTGTTTGAACGAAAATGTGACTTACAAGTTGATTCCGGCTTAAATTTCCATCACTTACGACTAAATGAAATGCTCGTGTAAACACGGATCTGGGCTTCCACTTGAGATATCGCCGCCCGATATTCATCCAGCATAGTTTGTCCTCCTATCTCGGCCCTACGTCTACGTGGCCGCACGTATGTGCATTCGTTAGCCCTAACCAAGGCTGCGTGCAAATCCCCGGCAGACCATAAATTATACACCGAACATTTTTTGAGCCCCAAAGCCCGCATGGGGTTGAGGGTCACTTTGCACGTGAGAAGTTTGAGCAAATGTCGCACTGTGAATAGAGCCCGGAAAGGGGAAACTGTTGCTGCTGCATTCGTAATTAAATAAGGCAACAAGATGTCGACAATTGGGGATTTAAATAAACACACGAAAGCTATTTAACTTTGGACGTACGCCCGAGTGTGACCCACATAACTCTCTCCAGACCATGCCAATCCAACCTAACCCGCAGCCGCTGCGCAGCGCACACGCAAAATCCAGAGCAAGCAAAGTTAAGGCACCGCGGTCGAGGCGGCTCTGTGAAATGAAATAAGTTGGGCAACCGCTAACGAGAAAGGTGTCTGGCACTAGGAATTAATGCGGCGGTTATGTGAGGCCTCTGGCCTCGGATCCGGCGCTGGTTGGGGCAACCACGGTCCCGGATCTGACGGCGGTGGCAACGCGTAAAATTGCAGAGCACATGTGTTTGGAGTTTAATCTGTTTAGGCAACACGAGAAGCGCCTGCCGACAACTTGGGCAAAACTTCTGGCGCCAGAGCAAGGTAGCAGCAACTTCCGCCGGAAACCGACAAAGAGGGCAGGAGCGAGAGCCATGCGGGCTCACAGAATAATGCACTAAACGCAGGGAATGGAAATACAAGCAGTCTGCAACACTTTTACTCATGCTCCAGCTCAACGGAGTCATTAACAATAAACAACAAAAACTCCACATACGAGGCTGAAGATTTAGATACCTTTGCATATCGATTGTTCCAATGCATTGCAATGTCAGGAACACTCTAATCTGCGAGTATTCGATAGAATAGCTTGCCCGAAAGAATATGTCGTTGGAGCTGCATTTCAGGAAAAAGTCATAGCACCTTCTGTTGTTGGCTTGGAATTTATTTTCGATGTCAAATTGTACAGTTTGTGGCAAACATTTAATTGCCATTGTGGAAGCCTTGTATGCCGGCTGCCAGCAGGCATCAAAGAAGATGTTCCAAACACAGCCCCTAATGGACTTGATTGAGCTGTAGTTCGAGTAGCCGTAGCCACAGCCACGTTTCTATCTCTTAACTTATTCATTATGCTGCCACACCTAAATTAATACACAGCATTTGAAATTACCATTTCTTTTGGCCAAATATTTTTCTGACCAACCGCAAACAGTCTGATGTGTACGAAAATGCCAACACTTTCGTTTGTGGTTGGAATCTATTCCAAAAAATTACAAATTCAATCTACATACATATGTACGACCATTTTTTAGGTGCATTTTCTTTTTAGATACATTTAAATATTTAAAGCAACAAAACTTGTATGCAAATCAAATTCAGATGTTTCCATTTTCTTTTGTCATATACGTCTCTTTATTGTACGACTTTATGCATCTTCCTTTTGCTTATATTCGCCCATCTTTTATATTAAATATTTTCCCATCTATGCGACTGTTCATCTATCTTTTCGCAAAATTCTGAAATCCTTAAATGCAGTAAAAATAAATCCCCCATAAATTCCAAATGATTATAGAAAATATTTGTTTTCCATTACGAGTCTGGGAAGCCTTTGATTTAATTACGAGTACCACCACGCCATGGAGGTCGAATTTATCTCGGGACTTTGCTGAGCATTTATCATTGCCATGGCACGACTCGGGCTAGAGAACCATAATAAGTTTGCTTGCGGCAGTTTTCATTTTGAATTCTTGCTTACCTTTGGTCAGGTGCAAAATTAATATTCGTTATCGTCTCGTAAGTTGTACGAGTGTGTGCATGTGACAAATACCCGTAATGCCATCTGATTTACGGTGTGCGACCCACACAAAACACCGTCAAAATGGGCATCAGGCTTAGCAGGGGGCTCCTGACAACTGCAGCTGCATTCGACCAGGACACGGCGCTCCCCGCCGGTCCTCGGGCGGCAGGGCATTCCCTGCCAAACACGATTACCGAAAGGACGAAATTCAATTTATGTGAGCGCGCCACGACCAAACCTTCGCCCAAGCACAAAAGTAAAGGACCCAGATGGGCAGGAAATATTTTCTGCCCATGATTAGTTAATTAAAACGTCAGCTTTCATTCGAAATGAACTCGGATTCGGTCCGGTCCGGTGCGGTGCGGTGCGGTCCGGTTGTGTCTGGCACATTCTGGCTTTGTTTGCCTGTTGGGCTTGTGTTTGACATTTATTAATTTCGAATAACATTTGGTAATGACACGTTGGCCAGGTGACTTTAGTTCTCCGATAGCTTTGTGCAATCGAAGCTGACACAGAATTTAATTGCTTAATTGAAGATGGACACACAGAGGCAAAAGATAGCCACAGGGACTGGGGGGATTGGTTCTTTGAATTCGTTTTCACAATTTTCCATTTACATAATAAGTCTCTAATCTAAATTAAAATCAACGAGAGGCTACCATTTGCATTAATTAAGTCGGACCTGGCCAGCAGCCAAGAGTATTGATTTTGATCATTTCTTTGTCCTTACTTTCAGTCACATCATCTCACATCATCGCCATCATCTACCGCAGAGGGAACAGAACGGAACAGAGCGGATCTCTCCTACGCCAGAAACAAGTTCATTTCGTGCTCCCTCGGAGCATTGTCAGCGCCCTTTAATGGTCCAGGTAATAAACATAAAAACTAATTTCCCCCCCAAAAAAGCCAAGAATGTTAATCAAAAGATTGTCCTGCTAGATTGCGGCCACAACAGCAGCGAACGATTGCAAGCGATGAGGTTCCGTACATCCCACAGAATGTGTGGGGCCTCCCGTATGCGAGTGTGTCCTCGAGTGGTGGATGGGGTTGGGGTTGGGGTTTGGGGTTGGTTCGTTGCTCTGCGGTTTCTATTTTGTGGTAATTTCCGTTTATGTTTTTGAATTTTTTACTCACGGCTGCGCAAACACAACTGACTGCTGATGATGGCTCTGCCTGGTCCGGGCTTATTACAGGTCCGTCCTGTCCTGTCCTAGCCTGCTCCGAGCTCGTTGTTCGGCTCTTGTACAAGGCGCAATGTTGTCTCCGTAGCCGGCTTTTCCTCTTTTCGTGTTTTGTATTTGTTTTTATGGAATTAAAAAATGGCTGAAACTTTAATTAAGCATGTATCAAAAAAGGTCACAGAAGCCATCTGGCTAAAAGGGTATTTTTTTAGGAAATAGTGTTATTTTCTTGCTGATTTTATTTATATATATATAGCTAAAATATAAGTGTAAAAGTCCCGCAAATAATGTAAAATAAAAAATTAATTTAAAATAGTAATGTTATTGATAGCCTTCGCTAATATAAATGCTTTTAAAGGATTGTAGAGTCTTGTTCTCTTTCGGTACACATTTACCCCTTATGTCCTCATACATATACATATATGTATCTATGGATATGTAAATACTATTGAATATATCTAGTTGTTTCAAGGGAGTAACTGCAAACAAATTCGTTCTGAAGAAAGTTGCTTTTACTGCTGGAAAGAGTTCGTAACTTGGTCTGGAAGTTACGGATGTAGAATTGGATTATATTATGAACCAATTGTAAGTATCCATCGCTTTGCTTACAAAATTTTCTTTATCAATAAAGCGTATAAGTAAGAAATAATCCGTTCCAATCTTTTTAGTACGCTGAAGCAGGCCTTTCCATTGTGCTGTGTGTTTCCACTGATTTTATAGTGGTACTGAAAAAAAACAGCATTTTTGCCAATTCCAGAGAAATTATTTAAAATGTAAATTTGAAAACCATTCCGCCGATAAGCACCACATTTGGCACCTGAAAAACAACAAAAAATATCTTGTTTTAAAAGTATTATCCATTCGCTGTTACTCTTATTGTTGCTGTGCATATTGTGCAATAATAAAAAAATAAAAGAACAAAGCGGCAATGCTTTCAACTGTAATGATAAATGAACGCAAACTCTGAACATAAATCAAAAGAGTGGAGGGGGATGGGACTGGAGTTGGGGCTGGAGCTGGAGCTGCACCTCTGTGCTGCTCCAATGCTACTGATGGGATAAGCCCAACTTCGGCGGAGAACTAACTACAAACGGTACGAGTACGAGTACCAGGGCATCCTGTGGCAC
This sequence comes from Drosophila ambigua, assembly GCA_018150905.1. Taxonomy (NCBI): domain Eukaryota; kingdom Metazoa; phylum Arthropoda; class Insecta; order Diptera; family Drosophilidae; genus Drosophila; species Drosophila ambigua. The sequence continues at coordinate 13,693 of JAECWS010000156.1, read as the reverse complement.
CGTATCACCGCGGCAACATCCCACCCCCTGTTGGATGATTTAAACGCGAATGCCTCGACTCCAAAATGTGTTGTGGGAAATATGCACAAAAGGAACACGGCAAAAAGTGACATGGAGAAAGCCGAGGAGAGGAGGAAAATATATATGCACGCACACAATATTTTTAATTTTTCACATTTTTTAACAAATGAAAAAAGGAGGGCTGCAGCGGCAGCGGACAAGCCAAAGGTGCAGCCTGGCCCAAGCCAAGCCTGGCCTGCACAGAGACACCTATGGAGCGCGAAAGACAGCCCGGAGGCAGTGGCAACCATGTGGGTCACACAGCCATGGAACATGCACACGTACAAATAAACACCAATACCGCCGCAGACACACACATAGGTACATATGTACATATGTATGTGCGAGTATAGCCACCATATCCATATGCATTCGTATTCACATCCAGAGTCGCATCCGACGTTGCCGGTTTGAGTTGAAACATTTTTTACAAAATTTACCCAGGGGATCTAGGGGTATATTGGGATAGAGGCCGTGGCCTAACTGGATTATCGATGGGATGTAATTGGTTGTTTTGGTTATTTGTTCATTTTTTCCATGTTGTAGGTTTGGTTAACGAATTTTAGCTCCAAAGTCTCTACATAGATTTAAATGAGCGATACCTTAAACGACGCCAAATTAATGCACCTCTACACACCTCTTTTCCTGAGTTTTTAAAGTCAAAATTTCGTAAATAATACCGCACAAAAATCATCATTTTCGCATTTCAATGCTTTATATTTCCCAGACGGTAAGCTGAAATCACAAAGTGTTTGAGCTTATCTTCTAGCTGTTTTAATTATCTTTTCAAAATATTAAAGTTCTTAACAACCAGATGAAAGATACTAGAGTTATGTGAAAAAAACAAGCGATACCTCTGAAAAAATCTTTAAAAAAATACCAGACTTCAAAAATTCTTTAAAAAAAAGTTCTGCCATAGATAAAAACCATAATTCTTTAAAAAATTTTAAAGCCCCATATATATCAGAAAAAGTCGGTTTGGATCCTTGAGGAAAAAAAAAGTTCGGTTTTGTCGAGTAGTGTAATATTTCTTCTGGAAAATAACCTCTTTAAAATGGACCGCTTGTATTCAATGCACCACCATGTGTGGGGAGGGTGAACAAAGTACGTGGAAATTCTTCTGAATTCTATCCAGACGATACATATTTATCTCAACAGTTTTCGCCAAATATTTCCGTATCCTGCGAAAACAAATTGAAGTTTTCAGTGCTAACCTACTTCGCTGAGTATCGGCGCGTCGAACCTTTAAACTGCTTCCCCCTTTCACATGCTCCAAAATTGCATTCTGAATAATGTAGTGTTAATTCTCGAGAGTGCCATGTTCCCTGTTTTATGGGTTTAATGCTTTTGTTTATTGGTCTGCTGTTGCGTCAAGCAGGGCTTCTGCTTGGGTCTGGGCATGTGCTCGGACATGGCGGTGGGGATATGCCAGGACATGTGGGACTTACTGAAAGGATACTCAGTTGGTGGTGCTGCTGTTACTGTTGACATACGATAAGAAAACGCGCATTGTTTGGCCCTAGGCTTTGAGACCGGTGGATGTGAATCGACCCGGACAGTTGACACTGCTAACAAATTAAATTTGCATTCTGCTGACCAACGCCCCAAACAGTGGAGAAGGTGGCGCTGAGTATTAATTGCCATAAATAATCCCTTCAAAGCAGTGTCATAAAATACCAAAATAAATGAAATGTGAAATTCCACTAATGTCAGCAGAGCACGATTCCGTCTCGGAGGGAGTGTCAACCATCTATCAGAAGTATTTTGAGGTCCATCCATTCCCATAAATGGCGAATGGATGTCGCCAACAAACATTTTAATCGATTCTTTATCGCCTTTCAGCACGAACACTTTCGGTTCGGTATGAATAAATTAAAGTCGTAATAGACAATCAATAATTATGATTGACAATATGGACGCTGCATTAATTGATGTTCTGACACATTTCATCCGACTCATCGGCGAGTCCTTACGCTTCCGAGTGTCTGTGTACGAGTCTATTTGATTTTGTTCGCTTTTACTCTGGCATAAGTACATTGATGAATAAATGTTGATTGGAATTTCCCGGTATGTAAATGATGTGTAGAAAAGTGTTTCTATTTAAATATGCTCGACGAGGATTTGTGGCCGAAATAATGTGAAAAATTCATGAATCGCAAATTTTAGCAGTTTGCCACAAAGCCTCGATATCTACATACATGTGTACTCGAATAATGGCTTTGACAGAAATTCAAATAAACCTTGTTTATTTCATTTGATTTGAGTTTAAAATTAAATTTTGACAAGTTCGAGTTTTAATGAGAAAAAAATAATTCGATGAAATATGTATGATCTCTTATTAGCCCACAGTTCTGATATAGACGATACGTGTAAACAATTTGTCCATTAGTTTAACATTTATTTATACATTATACATTTATACATTACATATATAGTACAATATAATTACTTTTGCAATTATGGAAAACTCAGAGAGAATTTAGGTTCCGTTTTAAATAAAATTTGAGTTGAAAGCCCACTTCTCGTCCTCTTGATTTGCCCATTCTTACAATGCCCTCAGCCGAAGCTTTTTTTATTCCGAACAAGTTACAAGTCTCTTCGATGGTACAGCGATCGAGAGGATACTACCCGAAAAACTTCTCCAGGTGTTTCTTGCGCTCACCACTTAGGCGGGCTAACGAGGGGATCCGCTTAAAAAAGTATTTTAAATTTCGAGCTGCTAGTTGTACACAGTGTGTACACATATATGACGAATTAATGTTAAGCAGATTTTGGCTAATGGAAATCCACATTCAGCTCAGCTTTCAATGATCAATTTTCAAAAATCCCAATCATTTTTATTTCCGACAGACCAGAAACGATAAATGTAATTTTTATGAATACTTATTTGAGGGCTGTGTAAACTGTTTTTGTTTCCAATATTTCGAGAGGCGTTTTGCCATTAATTTTAAAGTTTCTCTTCTGTATAGTTAAGGGCTCAATAATAATGTCTGGCAGGGTGAGTGCTTGGGGGGTTTTGGGGTCGCGTTTTCCAGGGCATAAAGCGCACACACAGATACACACGAGAACACAGGGACTCACACATGGACACACATGAGTTCTCCCATCGCCAGACCCGACCGAATGAACAGTTTTAATAATTTCGTTTTATGGAAATGGCGCTTGGGTTAAATGATTCGAGAAGAATGTGGGAGGAAAAGCCGTAGCGTTTAATGTTTTGCACGGTAAACCTGTTCGCTTGGCTGGCGGCATTGTGTGTTGCATGCCGCATCCTGCAGGCTACATTTCGCCCAAAAACCACCCCAAGGCCAGACCAGACAGTTCAAATTTCAATCATTACAAGAGGAATGCTGGTCTCCCCCGACTCTCCGGACCGAGACTCTATCTAATCAGTAAAAGTCGCTGCTGCAAATCTCTTTTAAATGAGCCACTAATTGGAAACTGAAAGATAATACACAAAGAGCCAGCCCAGCCCCTCTTTCTACAAACTAATCAAGGGGATGTACGAATAGGGGATGGACTGTGAGGGAAACTGGAAGACCTCCATGTCCGCTAGTAGCAGAGCAAAAAATTTCTAGTTAAAGAAGCAATTATCGCAGAGATAGGGCAAAAGAGTTTTTGTTTTGTGGCAAGTTTTGGGGATAACTTTTGGTTTCTGTTTGTGAGGCACGTTTATCAGTCCGTAAGTTTCCGCCTCTACTGCCAGCTTTGTGTCTCTCGAGTATCTCTGCGTGTGCCCTGCTCATTGTTAACTTTTTGCCTTACTAATGTCTATCAGAGATATAAGGCCAAACTTTTATTTTGTAAGCAATGTGGGGGGGCTCGAGAAAGAGCTTTTTAAAACATCAGTTCTGAAGCCAGTCCACGTAGCGAACACACATGTACGAGCGTATGTACTTGCGTACATATTTATATAGCTCTAATCAGTCTGGGTGTTTCGGGGTGATTTGTGGGGAACTTCAAGCTCCATTCAAGTGGATTATGGCACATGCTCCCTCGCTCGAACATTCTCTTTATTTTGCTGAATTACCAAACTTTCCCTACTTATTAAGAGTGTGTGAAAGCGTTCATTACAAGAAAACAAAATTCCAGTTAATGGCGTAATTAGAAGCAACGCCTCTTATCCGCATACTCGAATCGTTCTCCAAAGGAAGCCAATAGTTTTAGCATAGTCATTCCGAATCTTGATGTTTATTGTTTAACATATGTAGTTCCCTCTGGAGAAATCATATAGACCAAAAAATTTCCACACCCTTGTGTCTTTTCCTGCTCCCCAAAAAACTCCGCAGTCACAGCAATCAGTTCTTCCTTTGATTTATATCTCATGACTCGGAGCATTTTTTGTTTGTTTTGGAAAGAACCAATAGTCGATAGAGCTTAATCAGTCAAATATGGCGTTGTAGAAGCAATTCGAAATATAATTGTTATCATTTTCGCGTTTCAACGCCTCTGCCTGTGGTGGTGAGTGTGCCTCCAAAGTAGAATACTCGCCTATGTCATCAGTAGCGTTCTAGATGTTGATGCGTGATGACCTTGAATTCATCGGATGTAAATTCGGTTCCATAAGTTGTGATAAGTTGTCTTAGGAAAGTAATGGCGTCGACAGCTGACGTGAACAGACGACGGATACATCAAGCCACTTAGAGTAAGAGGCCACTAGAAGGAAGGAGATGTACAGTCTGTTGGCTGATTCCCAGTGGTGCGGAGCTGTGTGACGTGGCTCGTCCCGATTGTGCTGCAGCGATTTTGGGCTGCCATAACTTCGTGAAATATAATTAATTTTTACGATCCTCGGACGAGAGGCATTTAGTGCCTACTAAGGTATAGTTTATCCACTACTCAAGCCTTGCGCAACGTTCTTGAATAAAATGAAACTGGCTTATCTGCCCCGTTGGCCAGCTGCCACTGTGGCTGTATGTGAAAGGAACGAAAGTTATAAGTAAGCAATGCCCCAAAATGCCTCCTTCTTGTCTTTCGGAGCTGGTGTTTTGAGAATTGTGGAAATCTTTTCACTGGACAGTTTGCGAAAGTGTCGATCTTGAACCACTAAATTTGAACTGAAATGATGAGCCTCAGTCCAGCTTTATCTACAATATGCGTGAAAATACCTAATTTAGAGTGCCAGGTAAGTGCTACTGCGATTTCCCCATTATTTACGGAAAAAACCTGAAATATTCTGTTGGACTCGAGGGAGGGAACAGACGAACAGAACACTAAACATTTGAAACCAGCAAAGCCTTAGTAAATGCTCGTTGATTTGGTAGGTTGCTCGGAATATCGCTTGAATATTGCTTGAACACATAAATGTGTCTTCCAATTGGGGACATCAACGGTGTGTTGCAGTTCCAATTGGTTTGATCGGGGTATATCTCAAATGTCCCAGCTCTCATTCCATGCTATGTCAGTGGGCCTCATGTAAGTAAAATGTATACTTTTCACACTTTAAATTCCATTACTTAATAAATCTAATCAGAGGGTACCTTTTAATCAAATCCAAGGAAATAAAATGCTGAAAATAAAATTGTTGCCTTCTAACGATGCAAAAACATGTTTAATTTAATTTGATTTATTTAAAGCACTCACTTTGAAGTTTTCACACAACATGTGCCCCGATTGCAGGAAGGTGGAAGGGGCTGATGATGTGGACGAGGATGGTGATGGGAACGGAGAGCCACAGACAGGTGGGGAGGGTAGGTGGATAGACAGCCAGAATGTGTATGATGAGATTGTTTGAATTACCTTTGCAATCAAATTGACACCACATAGACATCCAGGACTGACTGGGACAGACAGTTGGACAGGAAACTGACAGCACCACCCGGCTGCGCCGGTCCACCTCCATTTATGTCCGGGTGTCGGTTAATAGTGGAGCAGAAAATACTAGAGTCGTCTCCTAGCTGGCCGTCCAAGTGTCAGCCCGAGACACTTTACATTATTCATACGAGCTGATTCAAATGAAATTTTCCCAATCCCAAAACTGGCCCGAAGTAGGCCGTTAATTGGATGTAACAGGACAACGACATCCCATTCGACATAAACATTCAGCATTGAAAGCACATCAAAAATATAAATAAATCAGTTAAGTTATTATAGAAAAAAAGTAAAACAAAATATAAAATCATATCCGAGAAGAGTCTGATCTGAAAATGGAATGCAATTGTGGCGATCAGTCCGACTGGATGTTCCAGCCAATGGCTTTCGAAGAGGAGGGTTTCATGGCCGACAACGAGAAGATAACGACTTTGAAGGAGATCCAGCGCCGGGGCAGTGTTATACTCGCCCAAGCGCGAGAGCACTCTTTGGCGCTGACCAAGAGCCTGCTCAATGCCGTGGATCCCAGTTGGCAGAGGGAGGTGGCCATGGCCGGGGACTCCTGTGGCTTGACCCCCCAGGCCTATCGCTTCAAGGATATCTACGAGGGCAAGAAGAAGCAGCAGCTGCGCAAGTGCCTAGAGGACGAGCGTAAGCAGCGCGAGTTCCACAGCCGTCCAATGCCAAACTTTCGCCAGTTCCACGAGCGCCAGGCCGCCAAGCCCGTCGTCCACCGTGTGACCTTGCCGGTCACACCCAACGTGCTCAAAAACTCTGTCCAGGCGGAGATGCGGCGCCGCCAACGGGTTGAGGAGGTGCTCAAGCAGCTCGATCTGGACGCACAGAAGCAATACCCCAAGGCGAAGCCCATTCCGCGCAGCACCACCAAAAGCGCGCGCCCATCTATAAAGTCTTTAAGCAGCCAGTCCCTGGTTGAGCCTCGTATACAGATAAAGCCCTTTAACCTGTCCGTCGAACAACGTATTCAGAAGCGCAGGCTGTTCAATGCCCAGACCAACCAGGTGCAGGAAACCCGTCGTCAGCAGCAGGAGGAGGAGCGCCTCCGTGCGGAACGTGAGGATTACCAGAAGCACCGCCAGATGACCACGTTCCGGGCTCGTCCCAACCCATTCGGCGCCTCGCCGCGTTAATGTGGCTTGGGCTCCCTTTTTTCGTTTTCCATTCTGTTTGTTTCTCTGTTTTAAGTTCTTGTTTAAATTTGTTTTGTTGTTGGAAGAAATTAAATTACTATAATCATCAGCACACACCAAGAAATACACGAGTGCGTACGTACATGTGAATGGGTGTGAATGACTGCACAATCAATTCGTTCAATATACCCTGGCAGAGGATATTCCTATCGCCACCAGATGTTTGCACCGCCGAAGGGAAACCATTTTCCGTAAACTACACATTTGTCCAGTCTCTCCCAACACTTCACACAGTATTTTGGCTATGAATTGGATCCCTATATTATGCCATATCCATGGTTTCATTTTACAACGAAATCAGATGACTGGCTACCGTAGGAACGATCAATCTTGAAGGGTGTTCAAAAGTTCGGAGACCTAAGCGAGCCCTATTTTCTGGTTTAAAACGGCTCGGGTCGGTGGCTCCATCAATCAAGTGGCCCATCCCCATTTCCAAGTCCAAGCCCAACCCCAACCCCAACCCACATCCAATCCGTAGAGGAGGGCTACCTACGCCCACGTGTGCCCGTACAAACAATTTGTTGTAAGTGTATCAATTGATGCGCCTGTGATGCATGCGTGTGAGTGCCACGTATGAGTGTGAGTTTTCGACGTGAGTGTAGGAGTACGTCACATAATCAAAAGCACAAATACTAAAACAAGCACTCAAACTGTCAAAGCGATGATTGATAGTGTTGACATTCGCTTTTTGGCTCCTGCCACTCGCCCCTGGCCCTGCTAGCTGACTTTTTGTGCATTGGCTTTCTGTTAATGGGACGTTTTGGCGGCGGGTTCGTCCCTTTGAAAAAGATTCGATCCCTATACTCAGTGTTTATGCTCGTACATATATCCTTGCGCCCCAAACCCTCTACCCCATTGATTGTGCGAGTATGTGTCTGTCTGAATGATGAATTGCATTGCATGTGTTTATCGAGGTACACTGAAATTTGTATTTATTGCAAATTTGCTGGCGAGTTGAAAGGTGAGCATCCATCACCTGATCCCGGATTGAATAGCAGTTAAGCAATTAAATTGGTACAAGACTCAACAGCAGACTTTGCTCGAGTGGGGGGTTCTGTTGAGTGGTGGATGATATCAAATTATCAAAATTAACTGATTCTATACTTTAATTTAAAGTTAAACTTTTCGTTATGATTACTAATTACGAACTGTATACAAAATTCGTTCACTTGTTTTACAGCCCATTGACAGCTGTTATTTCCATACTGTAAATACAACACTTAACAGTCTGCAAACTGATTCCAGAGCGAAGACTGTGCTAACGGTTAACGCTGCCAGCGGGGAAGTTAACATTTCCTGTATCCAAACAGTCATGTGCTTCTGTTAAAGCGGACTTAACAGTATATTTGAAATAACGGACAATAATAAGTTAAGATAATGTTACTTTAACAGAGTCTGTTAATACGATATACTCGAGGAGTCAAGGGTTTTCTAGTTTTTTACTCGTACAAATCTTGAGCCTGTTCGTCAGAATGACTAGGCCCGACTTAAAACCATGAGTTTTACCGTAGGTAAAATATTAGAATACAAAAATGATATGACGAATGAATATGAAATGCACATGTATATTTCAGCGGAGCATACACACACAATGCATGTGGGTTGTGTTTTGCAAATCCCTAGACAAAACGAGCGTGAGCGAATTCGCTCCCAAGCGAATTCCCAAAGCACAACAGCAAGCACGACCGATGGCGAATTAAGACATCTGCACAAAGCAGATCGGGAAGAGAGAGGCCGAGGGAGTTTCGATCCAGCTGCCGACGTGTGAAGGTTGTGGAAAGAGACCAGACGACGAACGACGCTTAAATTCTATTTCTTGTACCAAATACCATATTTCAATTATTAAACTTAATATTAAACCAAAACCCCCACATTTTTGGAGACTCGTCCCGGATTTGAGCGGAAAAGTTTTAAGGAACGCGTGTGAGAATTAAGGAAATATTTATAGTTGACGGTACGACGACGGCGGTACAAGTTTGGAGCTTGAGAACCAAAACGACGTGGATATTAACAAATTTAAAAAGCGGAGAAAATAAAATAGACGATTTTTTTTATCTCAGCAAAATGACGTGTTTAAACGAGTTAATTCCAAAAAAGCCTTCGACGGGCAACGAAGTCAAGCATTTGTGCATTGCACAAATTCGTGTATGAACAAGACGGAGACCGAAAAAACAGAAGCAGGTTGCGAGATTTTAGTGGTTTCGAATACGACGAAGACGACGCCAGATTTGCAGCGAAGCGCGTATATGTACATGCAAAGCTAACGGACCGTGATCTTGTTTCAATATGTGTTACATTGAACATAAATCACAATGCAGAAAATATGGTACTCCATATTTTTAGGAATCTGATGGAAGGAGAGCTGCTGCAAAACAACAACGACGATGAGGACAACGATGATGAAGACGACACTGATAAAGAGGACGACGAAGAGGGAAAAGACGAAAACGAAGATCAAGAGAACGATGTAGAAGCGGTGCTTGAGAGACGCGGGAGTGAGCGAGAAAACTATAACGACATGCACACAAGAGAGATCCCAACAACAAGTCGACAAAGGAATATACAACGAAGCAACGAGCAAAGGCAGAACTACGATGAGCAGGCCGCACCCCGTTTTGCCATAAGTTTTCGCGATATAGAAGAGTCTATCCGAGTGTTCGATGGATCTGATGATATGGCTGTCGAAGAATGGATAACAGATTTTGAGGAACAGGCAGAGTTCATGTGTTGGACAGATTTACAAAAACTTATTTTCGCAAAGAAGTCGCTAAAGGGCATTGCCCGACTATTTGTTTTGAGTGAAAAACATTTGAACTCATGGGCAACGTTGAAGAACGCGCTGTTGAACGAATTCAAGTCAAAAATCAGTAGCAAACAAATACACATGCAGCTCAACGAGAGTAAACGACGACCCAAAGAGAGTGTTCTGGAATATTTTTATCGCATGAGAGATATTGCTTCGAGAGGCAATGTGGAAAACGACGCACTTATGCAATACGTGATTGACGGTGTTGACGAGATGGCATTAAATAAAACAATTTTATATGGTGCAAAAACGATGAGTGACTTTAAAAAGCAAATTAAATGATTATGAGAAAATAAGCGAGAAAATTAAGAAGAGTGATAAAATTGGAAAAGATAAAAAGTTGCAGTTTGGACAAAATAATACACAGGTTGGCAAAAAGACGTAGTTTGTTTCAACTGTGGAGAGAAGGGACATTTGTCTAACAGTTGCGCAAACAAAGGAAAAGGAAGAAAGTGTTTCAAGTGTAATCAGTTTGGGCACATATCTAAAAGTTGCAAGGAAAATATTGAGAAACAAATCGATGAAAAACAAAACATGCGCGTAGTTTCAAATAAGACTGAATTAACTTCTAAAGAAGTCTCGATTAAAAATACAAAGTGTATGGCATTATTTGACACTGGCAGTAAATTTAACATTATACGCGAAGATTTATACAACGAACTTCGTATGCCAAAATTAAAAGACTGCAGAGTGTGTTTGGTCGGTTTCGGAAGTGAGAGCAAAGCTGACAATATCAAGCCGATTGGTCAGGTGAACCATAGCATACATATTGACGATGAAGAATATGTGTTAAACTTTTATGTTGTTGCTGCAAGGTTCATGGACATAAAACTGATAATAGGGGAAGAGCTTTGTCTGCACGCAGAAATATCGTTCAATCGCAATGGAGTGAAAGTGAGTAAAATGCCAAATGAAAATAAAGAAGATCCTTATGACGAATCGTGCATAATGAGAATCGACGTAGCGGTAGACAACTCTCAGCTGAACATAAACAACGCGGTAAACGAGTTTACACAAAGCAAAGTACGCGAAATTATATCGACGTATAAACCGGAAAAATCAAAAACAACGAATATTGAAATGAAAATAATTCTAAAAGACGAAACGCCAATAGTTTCGCGGCCTCGGCGATTTGCGATAAATGAAACACGCATCATAGAAGACCAGATCGACGAGTGGCTGCAGAAAAAGATAATTGAAGAGTCAGAGTCAGAGTTCACGAGTCCAGTTGTATTGGTGAAGAAGAACGACGGCACGCCACGTCTATGCATTGACTTTAGACGTATCAATAAAGTCATCGTAAAAGATCATTTCCCGCTGCCGTTAATAGATGACCAGCTAGATCGTTTGCAAGACGCTGCAATATTCAGTACAATTGACTTGAAGAATGGGTTTTTCCATGTTCCTGTAGCCGAAGAGAGTAGGAAGTACACCTCATTTGTGACGCAAAGCGGCCAGTACCAGTTCCGCAAGGTGCCGTTTGGCATGTCGAATTCTCCCGGAGTATTCCAAAGGCACATTGGTGCTATTTTTCGACAGCTGACTAGAAAAGGAATAGCACTACCATATGTTGACGACGTAATCATTCCAGCCAAAGACGAGCAAGAAGCATTGACAAATCTGAAAGAAGTTCTCAAAACGTGTGAAGAGTATGGGCTTGAGCTGAATTTTAAAAAGTGTTATTTTTTACAAACACGAATCCAGTTTCTTGGCCATATCATCGAAAATAAAAAGCTGTATCCGACCCCGTTGAAGATTGAAGCCGTTGCTAAGTTCAAGACGCCGCAGACACTGAAACAGCTTCAGAGTTTTTTGGGTCTTACAGGCTATTTCAGAAAGTTTATCTACAATTACGCGGTTATGGCGAAACCATTGACTGACCTTACAAAGAACAATGCAAAGTTTGTAATTGGCCCAGACGAAGAGAACGCTATTGGCGTGTTGAAGAAATGTTTGACATCAAACCCAGTACTAGCCATGTATAATCAGAAGTACGAGACAGAACTCCATACGGATGCATCCATAGACGGTTTTGGAGCCGTGTTGATGCAAAAATCACCGGACGACGACCAATTGCATCCAGTATACTACATGAGCAAGAAAACGACGGATGCACAGCGCAAATACACTAGCTATGAATTGGAAATACTTGCGGTCATTGAGGCATTGACGAAATTTCGAGTATACCTTTTGGGCATACCATTTAAGATCATAACGGACTGCAACGCGTTCACCAAAACACTAGAGAAACAGAATCTATGTACAAGGGTGGCCAGGTGGATAATGCTTTTGCAGGAGTACAACTATAAAGTTGAGCATCGCGCAGGATCCCGAATGCGTCACGTGGACGCACTCTCACGATATCCCGTTATGCACATAAGTGACGGAAGCATTTTAGCTGGCATAGAACAGGCGCAAAAACAAGACGAACATTTGAAGACGATCATGCAGCTCATCAACGACGACAATCAACAATACGACGACTACTTTATAAAGTCCGGAATTCTTTACAAATTAGTCAAAGATGCTGAATTGATGGTGGTTCCAAGGGATATGCAGAAAACTATCATAGGCAAGGCTCACGATAGAGGCCACTTCGCTATCAAGAAGACGAAGGAGTTAATCTGCAAGGAGTACTACATACCAAATTTAGACGACAAAATCAAGAAGTACATCGACTGCTGTATACCTTGCAAGGTAAACAAGAAGGTCTTCTGCACCCCCTGCAAAAAGATGACGTGCCGCTGCACATTGACATTGACCACATTGACTTTTTGGGTCCACTAGAGTCAACCAGCAAGAGCTATAAACATACACTAGCTGTTATATACGCTTTCACGAAGTTTTGCTGGGTATACCCTACAAAGTCAACTACATCTGACGAGGTCATATTAAAGCTACGCAGCGAAAGCGTGACGTTTGGCAACCCTGCGTTTACCTTTCTGCAGTACTGCGAAGACGAAAACATCAAACTGGTGAAGACGACTACAGGACTTCCACGGGTAAACGGACAGGTGGAAAGGCTCAACGCAGTGATCATCTCCGTGCTTGCACGTAGATCGAGTCCAGCGAGCAATAAACTCGACATACACCAGAAGCATCGATACCACACCTTTCGAACTTTTGATGGGTGTCAAGATGCGCACCAAAGATGACCAGCAGCTTCAGAGTTTGATCCACAAAGAGTCCATTTGAAGACGACAGCAATGAGCTACGGGCAAAAACAAAGACTCAAATTCTGAATCTGCAAGACAAGAACAAGAAGACGTATAACCTGCGACTTAAAGCAGCCAGGCAGTATGACGTTGGCGATATTATAAAGAGGACTCAGATTGGTAGCGGACTCAAACTAAAACCGAAGTTTTTGGGTCCGTACCAGATCATCAAGGTGAAACATAACAATGCTTACGACGTCAAAAAAGGTTGGCAATTCCGATGGGCCCTAAGCATTCTTCTTCGTGTGCGGAGTATCTGAAGCCATGGTCCACGAGCAACGACGACGAAAGCGACGATGCATTCGAGGCGAGTGCATAGTCAGGACGGCCGGATGTGGGTTGTTTTTGCAAATCCCTAGACAAAACGAGCGTGAGCGAATTCGCTCCCAAGCGAATTCCCAAAGCACAACAGCAGCCGACCGATGGCGAATTAAGACATCTGCACAAAGCAGATCGGGAAAGAGAGGCCGAGGGAGTTTCGATCCAGCTGCCGACGTGTGAAGGTTGTGGAAAGAGACCAGACGACGAACGACGCTTAAATTCTATTTCTTGTACCAAATACCATATTTCAATTATTAAACTTAATATTA